>BMAW01052742.1:0-21337 GCA_019974015.1 Nephila pilipes
AAAAAAAAAAGAGTGGAATTTTTAAAATTTACTTTAAACCCTCTGAAAAATTAATAATTGTGATTCCCTCTCACCCTCTCCAGTTTTAATTTCTGCTTTTTATTTGTAAAATAAGTTATTATAGGGATATTTTAAAAACAAAATTGAAAATAATAGTTATTGTTGAGAAAAAAATAGATTTGAACATTTTTTTAAAAAAAGTTTTTTTTGTTGTTGGAGATTCACATTTATTTGAAAAATTGTAGTGGAACTGATCGGAGGTTCGAGGTGGACGTTCTTTTCGTCGAGTCTTGGCGCATGGATATTAAAGCTGGCCAAGAGCTTAAGAGGTGTGGAAGTTTGGAGAGGGAGGTGCCAGCTCAAGTGTCGTCATCGTTACTTGACTGAGTTTCAAAATTATGACGTTCGTCACCAATTGTTCTTGTGTTGCTTCTCAGTGCGACGTTAATGAAACAATTATACAGAAATTTTTTTTTAAAGAATGTCCAAATTTGAAAATTAATTTTACCTCTCGTTTGCTTACCCGAAAACAAGTGGATTGAACTCGGCTAGCCTAAAAATAAGAAAAATAATTTTTCATCTATGTTTTCCTTATTTCTGTTCGTCACTTGACAAAGGTTGGAAAATTTTAGAGGTCCGTCGCCAAT
Source organism: Nephila pilipes (assembly GCA_019974015.1). Taxonomy (NCBI): domain Eukaryota; kingdom Metazoa; phylum Arthropoda; class Arachnida; order Araneae; family Nephilidae; genus Nephila; species Nephila pilipes. The sequence goes on from BMAW01052742.1 coordinate 648, forward strand.
AGCCCTCGTGTTGCTTCGCGTTCCTCGTATTGCCTCGTGTTACGTTAATAAAACCAAACCAAATCTTATTTCTACACTAATAAACACTATTACTCAATAAAATTGCTGAACCACGAAGACGAAGGGTAATGAATTTCAGATTTGCAAGAAAGGTACAATATGCTAGATATGCAAATACTAAGAGTAGGTTCAAAAGATTGATATTATAATTCATTATGATTAGAATAATTACATTTAATTTAAGATATATTTACATTGAAAATATGTATTTAAATTACTATTTTGTCATCTGCTTTTACTTTAATATCCGAGCGAGTATTATTGTCAACTGTAATAATTTATCACTTGCTCTCATTTTAATATTTAATTTTTTAACTGAATTTTATATCAGAATCGTCTGTTCTTATTCTTTTTTGTTGTTAGTATTGGCAACGCTTATGAACTTTTGAATGTTTTGCTTGTGCATAAAAAAGAACGCATTAAGAGTAGCTGCGGTAGCCTAGAGGATAAGGCAGCGGACTCATGGCGGGGGTTTTCTTCGAGTCGTAGGTTCGAGCCTTGATGCCACCAAAGACCCGTCGTGTAGCCATGGCTAATGCGCGTTTAATCTGTCGGGGCCCAAAGTTCTCCCATTGGCGTGGTGTGGAAGTTAGGAGAGGGGGTGCTAGGTCAGGTGTCGTTCTCGTCTCTTGACCGAGGTTCAAAATTGCGAGGTCCGTTGCTAACAGCCTGTGTTGCTCTAAGTGCGATGTGAATAAAAACAAACAAACGCATTTGAAAAAGGCATTTTCTTTTCTTGAAATTAATTACTTCTGGAGAACCTGGGCCTCGGAAGTACACTTAACGTTTTTCGAAAACCTAACAGTTGTTACTTTTAACAGAGGTTTCGGTTGAATTTCGAATTGCTATAAAAGTAAACAATTTAGCGCATTTAAACAACTTAAGTAATAAGAAATACCATCTATACTCGTCGTGCACTAAGGGAGGAGTGGAGGATTGGTTGCTCAAAAAATCCAGTCTGTATAAAAGGGAAAATTGTATAGCGGATTTCTCGTTCCCAGAAGACGCATTTGAATGTAGTGTTAGGACAATCGTATGCAAATGATGAATTCTGGCATAGATTTGAAGCTGTACAGAATGATGCACCCGTATCGCCATCCAAGCTCAGCTGGACTCGATACCCAGCCGGATTTGAGCTGTTGTTTCTGCCAAAGGTAGCAGCTTGGAATACCGAGTTCGGCACGTTTTATACGCCCAAACAAAAGCATCTGTCAATTTAATTATGTCTTCTTCCCATCGTTATGTATATGTACAATAAACGAGATCCTGTTATTTGTTTCTTTTACAGTTGTAGTATTTTTAATAGCCAGCAGTGCATGTTAAATTTATATTCCTCTAAAACATAAGACTATAAGCGTTGAAGATATGAGCAATCAGCAGTTAGAGTGCAAAAACCAGAAAACAACGAATTCCACAATATGGTCTCAACTGGAAAATATGTTAAGTTTTTACCGCTGATCAATTGTAGAACTGATAACATGGTGTATGGAGAAACAATCTTTGATCAATTTTAATAATAATCGTGAAATAAAATTTGGTTCTTTGAAGGGAATAGAATCACGAAAATATTTCTCTTGCCTATTCTAAGCTTTATATTTTTCGCTTTGGTGGGAATAGGGTTTTCAAAACTACATTGGTCGAGAAAATCTGAACTGATGGTCAACAAAAAAAAAGAGAGAGAGAGAGAGAACTACAGTATTAGAAATGTTTGTTTTTGTTTGTAGATTAAATTTTTTCTATTTTATTTATTTATTATTATTATTTTTTGTGTGTTTCATATTTAATTTGGGCGTACAATAAAATATGGGAAGAATCGTGGTTTAAAGTCATGATCTTAGTGGACGGTGGCATCAAAGTCGAATCCCAGAATCGAATGGTTATACCACCAAAAATTCGTTTTTCGTAATAATGTAAGTTGAAATTAAATTTCGTGATGTGGTATGGAGGTTCAGAGAATGAGGTACCAGTTCGAATTTCATCCTCTCGTCACTGAATCGTAAATCAAAATTATGAGGTCAATCGACAAAAACCTTTTCACAGTTAGAGAGAGTGATATTAATTCAAACAATTAAAAAGTACAAAATAATGATATTCAGTGCTACAGAGGAAATGAACCCGAGAATAATAAGAATTCCATATGTATTTTATTTTATTTTTCAGTTTTTTACTTTAAATTAAATTCAGAAAATTAATTATATTAGATTTCGACTTGTAATCTGGGTTAAAAAAAAGTTTCTTTTTTTATATAATTTGCTTAAATTGATGAGATTTCTCTTGTTCTAGTTAAGCGCATGGTTCCAAGGCTTAGCTTCCCAACAAGGAATAGGCGGTGATAAAGGACCTGGCCCTGATGCTTTCCAATTCATGCAAGCTCAAGTAGTGAGTATAGTTCCTTGATTATATTTAAAAAATCTTTAAGGCTTTCCAATGATAGAAAAACTATCAAGTATAAATTTGTATTGTATTAGAATGAATGCTCTCAAATCATATATTGCATTAAAAATTATTTAATACTTTTTATCTACTAGTACTGTAATTTTTATTTGTATTATTGCTTCTTTCTTCATAATATTTATTATTAAAACGGATGCGTAAGCTTTTTATTCCATCAATATTCATTTGCAACCGTGCCTCATTTGAAAATTGAAACAAGAGTTGATTATACCTATTTTTCGCATTAAAAGATCCATTGCGTTGTTATTTTTCTTCATGTAGAATTGAGACAATTACTTATTAAGTATTCAGATTCTGTTTTTAAAAGTCTTAAGTGAATTATTAAGGTATAATATATTCCAGAGTTTTTTTTAAAAAAAATGTTTCTTCAACAATCGTTCTCTCGTTTAAAATTTAAGATCAGTGAATCTATGCAAATCATTCTACTCAATATAGCCATTTAAATCATTTCTAAAATTCACTTTCTTCATCTAATATTAAATCATATGAAATATTTTCTTAGATTTTTCTATAAATATACTTCAGTTATTCGTAACTAAAATAAAGCTCGTGTCTTAGACAATCATTTATTTCAGTAATTACACGCCATGAAAATCATTCCCATATACCTGTAATTAATAACATCATGCTCTTTTTTTAGGGACCCGTGGGTCCAAGAGGATCACCCGGACCACCTGGGCCTTCGGTAAGTTTAACATTATAAGATAATTTTATTTTTATAAGAAGAAAATATGAACATCTTAGACTAATTAACTAATTAGTCTAAGATGTTCATATTTTATTAGACTAATTAACTAATTAGTCTACAATGTTCACATACGCGCGTGTGTGAAGTCTGTATGTATTAATCAATGGAAAAGCAAACAATGTTTAAAACAAGCAATGTTTAGAATTTAAAAAAAAAATCTTTCGTCTAGAAAGAAGCCTTCTAATGATATATAAAATAAAAGTTCGAAAAAACTCACAAATTATTTTTAATATGGTAACCTAATGTACTTGAAAATATACGAACAATTTCCAAATTTTTTACCTTCTTCCAGCAACGAAATTCTTATGAATTTATTAAAATTTCACAGTATAACGATGAATTTCTAGTCAGATTACTAATTAAGTAATTGTTTATTTTAACTTTACAAATGTTATCGTCATGCATTTTTTTTTTTCGTTTTGAAAGTGAAGTACCTTTAATTAAACTTTGAAGATAAATTTTCCTATTACTTTACATAATTTTTAGTTAGGTAATACAATTTACTAGCTCACAACATTATTAGCAATACTTTAAATTTAATGTACTCAACTTTCTGCTAAAAAAAAAACTTTAATAGTTACGAAGTTATTTCACAACTATTACAAAATTATTTGTAAAAAAATGTTTTATAATAATTTTTACAGAAATACAAGTTATTTATTTTTACATCTAACGGAGCTACGCATATTTTGTAACAAATAAGTTTAAAAAAAATTTATGTTTTTTTTCATGGTGTTAATTTTTCTGTCTTCATGTTTAGGGTCCTCAAGGTTTTCAAGGCACAAGAGGAGAAACAGGAGAACCTGGTCCTCCAGTAAGTAGAACAGTAAATCTTAAGTGATAAATGTTTTTTTTGTTAGCAGATGGAATTTTTTTTTTATATATCTAAAATTATTTTATATATCTTACATCCTTTCGTGTTCCATTACCAAAAAAAAAAAAATATGCTATACTTAATATTCGCTTTTTTAAATTGAGAAAATGATAATAATTGCTCATATATTGTTAACTTTAGTTTCTTGTTTCTTCAGGGCACACCCGGACAACCAGGAGAAAGAGGACTTCCAGGATTAACAGGAAAAGATGCAAGTTTTTTTTAAGCTATTAAATTCTTTTTCATTTAAATAATAAGCTATTTTTAAATTTTTGTTTAAACTAATTTTTATATTAACTTATGTTCTTATTATATCATTTGGGCTTATTATAATTCACAAATAATTCTATTTTACATTTATTTAAATGTAATTTTTCATAAAAGTATACAAATATAATTAGGTAACAATATTGTGTCTAGAATATTTGACATAAGTATCGGGAAGCTTAAAACAATTGAAATATCTTAAATTAATGTATTTCAAATTCGCAATTTCATTTCATGTTGATTTCCTTCATTTTTAAGGTATAATTATGAAAAATATATGTGAATTTTACCTCCTGTTTGGGAGTTTCTTCAATACACAAGAAACAAATTATGCTATTTATTTGAGCAAATAGTAAACGTCAATTTATTTCCATGTGATACAAAAACATATATAAATGTGTTTTAAATATTATTAAAAATTGATATGGATTCTAAAAGGCAAATAGTAATATTTTATATGATGATTTAAGACTGAAGACACTGAACTTCAAACTATTGCAATATTGCCAATTAACCAATGATCTCAGACATAGAAATATTGAAAGATAACCCTTTTATTATTAATTTGTATAAAATTTTAAAAGAATCATAAAATTAACATTTGCGTGTTAATTACAAATTTATACATTGCTTCATTCTCTGAATAAATTTTGGATGCGAAAATTTTTCTGGATGACTTAAATTTCATACAAGTATTTATAAATATAAATTTATATTTATTATAGTTATGCTGTTCTTTATTAGTTATAACATTACACTAACTATATATTTCAAGATATGTATATATATATTTTAATAGTGATTATATATATATGTTTGTTAAAATAAGTTTCATTCTTTTTCTAAGTTTGTTACTTTCTGCTTTATTTTGAAATACAGGGAGAGAACGGCGAAGATGGTAGATCTGGACCTCCAGGACCACCAGGGCCACCAGTAAGCAATTTTCTTTTTCTTTGGCAAATCATAAAGTTAAAACTGTCATTTATCATTTTGAAATACCTTTCCATTCTAAATTTCGATATTAATTATACATAATATTATAAAATTCATACTTAAATGTATTAAAATATATTTTGTCAGAGTTATTATAATATATACGCATGATTTAAAAATTTGTGTGTGTATTCTGTTATTAATGGATATGTGTATTTATATTCATCTGAACACTTACAAAGGTATAAAAAATTTCATTCATTTTAAAATATTTTGCTTAATCTCACGTATTATTTTACTCTATTAATATACATTCATTTCCATATCAGCATTTTATAAAAATAGTTTATAAGTTAATCAAGAATTAAATACTTACTGATTATTAAAATTAATAATAGTAGAATTAGGGCCCATAACTACAATTTTTAATTTTCATGAGTATTATTTTAAAGAAAACAGTAAAATAATAGCTTTTGAAAGGAAATTTGATATTTGATTGCCTAGTGTTTTCGTCGAGTTTTTCAAAGGCAGTATATTTTACAATCACAGGTGAAATTTTCTTTCATTGTCCTTTCTTTAAGGTAACATTTTTATTTTCTTTCGCTAAGATGTCCTCTAATATACACTGTGTAGATATTTAATAGTTAGTTGGTTTTTGCATAACAATCCACAAAACGAATAATTCACATACATTAAAAAAAAGCAATATTGGTGCATGGAAACAGGGTGATACTAAGACTGAAAGGTCCAGACGTACAATATTTGGAGCCCTGAGATTTTTTCTTAAATCAGAGGTGAAGTAATTTTTTTGAGACTCTTTGGTATACTTTGTGGTCTAATTATAAATTGAAACATCTTGGAATTCCGATTGTTGTACCATCTCACAGATCCGCGCTTTGTTCAATATTGCTATTTTTGCTCCTGGGATATATACTAATAACCCGATTTAAAGCAAATATTTTTAAAATAACGCTAAAAAGTTCCAATTTCTGATTTTTTAAAATTTTTAAATCGTTCTATCCAGAACTCTATTGATCCAAATACACGGTATTCATACAATACATCCAATGAACATTTGGTTCTTTTTTTGAAAAGACACGAGTAAAAAAAATATCAGTTGGTGGATTTTATACAGTTTTTAACACAATTAATGAGCGAGTTTTTGGCTTCGCCCTTCATTATACCAGGTTACCTTTCCGTTACGTACAGCTCTGGTATATGTTATGTCACATGACATCAAGGACTATCGTTATTTCCAAAAATTAATTCTTCTTGGAGTTTTTTGGAAATCGTTATATTTATTCATTTGTTTGTTTTTTGTAGCCGAATTAAGATTTCCTCTCCGTAAAAGTATTCTTTCAAAAATTTAATGCAGTTCACTTTTAAGTTTATATTTTAATCTTACTAATTGGATGATTGAATTTTATTTTAAAAACTCATCAACGAATAAGCCTTCCAGCATGTAAAAATATGAAGAAAAACAAAAATCCTGATAAACTCTTGTATTATGTGAATAATTAAACTTTTGAATTATTCAAGTTCACAAATAACTGTTATCAAGTTCAATAGTATATCATCCTTTTAATATAATATATTACACTTTCCCGTAATCGTATGATGTTTTCATATGGCAATATGTCTCAAAACAAAGATATCTTTAAAAAGTTATATCTTTGCATCTCATAATATAAAAATATTTTTCGATTATTCCATTTCTTCTTTATAGGGACCCCGTGGACTTCCCGGCATGCCTGGCTTACCTGGTATTAAAGGACACAGGGTGAGTTTACCATACATATTTTTTGTTTATTTAAAATATAAGAATTAAAATAAGGATTCTTTAAGTTTCTGTAGTGACATTTATATATTCGATAATTATATTTACAGTATGTGACTAACACTCGATTAATAAATATTTTGTCAACATATGTTGAATTTCTTAATGCATAATATTGTTTTAATACATGAATCGTAACAATGCTATTTAACTGATTGATTATTTGCATTCAACCCATTTAATCATATTTTTAAAATTCTATTCTAGGGCTTTCCTGGTTTAGATGGATCAAAAGGCGAACAAGGACCTCAAGGAGAAAAGGTATCGAAATATTTATGTGAAAAAAAAATTAAAATTTTTTCATCTGAAATATTATATTGGTTATTTAAAAAAATTTATTCGTAAGAACAGCCACAGTGAAATTTCAACTATGTGCTAATACATTGTTTGTTTTGGATATTTTTTTAATATTTTGAAATGCTATTATCTAGTGGTGTAAGCTCCTAAAAATTACATTAAAATTCTATAACATTATTTTGCTGGATTTTGCCAAAGGTTCGTATACACATTTACATGTTTTTTCTCAAATATTGTATTTAATTTTTGGTGTGCTTAATTAGCCTTAATTATTGTGTTTTAAATGAACATAATAAAAAATTTGTGAAAAATTCGAATATTTATTATCTTGGCCAGTAATGGATTAATATTGTCTTTACGGTGATCCAGAATTGGCAACTTTTCGCCTTTTAAAATCTGATTTATTGAACTTAATTTAAGATATTGCTTGACTCAAGGAATATAACCAGCATTAATAGAAAGCATAGTTATTTAAATTGCCGTATATTATTCAATGTGATATCTTAGGTATTATAGTATAGAATAATGATTTATAAGATAGAATATTTTCATCTGAATGAAGAATTCGTTCGCATTGAAATTAAGTGCAGTGTAGTAAATTTTTAATAAAATAATATTTTGTTTATTTCATCTACAGGGAATGCAAGGAGCTGCTGGGAAGATGGGTGCAGCTGGACCATTAGTAAGTACAAATTATTTGAAAAAGGCTTAACTTATTCGAACATTGGATAAAAAAATGGCGTGATTGTTCACGAGTTAACTTTTGGATGCTTATATCAATTTCAATTTCAAATAAAACTGAAATATTAATTATTTTTAGGGTCCTCCAGGAGCTCGAGGAGAGAGAGGACGGGAAGGCCCTCCTGGTCCACCCGTAAGTTTCTTTTGTACATAAATTTTCATTGGTCCTTCATTTTCAATCTGTTCGTTATAATTATATATTTTTATTTCATTTTAGGGTATTAGAGGAATCGATGGCTTACCAGGACCACCAGGTCCACCTGTAAGTAACATTTTTGCTTTTATTTGTTTCAAATAAGGCAGGTAATAAAATTAAAACTTAAACATATTACTTTTAATTTAAATGCATTCTATAACAAACCTTTATTTAGAAGATCTTATATATTAAAAATTTTCAAAATTATAATTTTTAACTTATAGTTCTAATCCCTTCTTTTTGCATATATATATTTTAAACTACAATAATCTTGATAAACTGTGGTGTCAAACATCAATACACGAAGATAATGAAAGCCTATAAATATTCCATCCTACTTATAAATTAATAGTAATGGTAAATGACTGTTTATTATGTGCAACTCATTAGAAAAAAGTACTTATATCTATATTTAATAAAAACATTTTGCATCGAAATCAAGAGAGAGTTCTTTCTTTTTCTTATGAGAGACTTTCTTATTATGAAATTGATCCATCAAATTCTTTATTATGTATTGCTTAGAAAATTAATTTCAATTTATCCTTTGATTTATTTTGATACTAGAAAGTAAAAATGACAATTTAAGTATTTTTATTAGTTTTATCAATAAGTAAAGCTCATTTTAGCTAAAAGCGTATTTTAGATGAAAACGTCGTCTTTCCCTTTGTTGATTGTATCATATTTTCTTAAGACTTTTTGACCTTCCAAATTTTTCTCAGAGAAGACCATGAAATACTTAATTTTTTTTTTTTATTTATTAAACATTTTTATAAAATGTATTTATTTGAACAGAGAACTGGAGAATTTATACTATACTTAAAGTAATTGTAAAACTACTATACTTAAAATAATTATTAACACTAGTGGATTTTAATCTGTCTTTTATCGAATTTACTGTCAAATATGCAAATATACTTTAAAAATTCATTGTAAATGCTTTTATGTAATTAACTTATCTATTTCCTTTTAGGGTCCAATTGGTAGACCAGGAGCTCCGGGTTTTCCAGGGTCGCCAGGTGCAAAAGTAAGTCATTACATTACTGTAAAGGATATAGTGAAATGAAAATAATTACATCTATTAGAATGCATTTTTGTCTTAAGACCACCAAGAAAAAAATGAACTATTTGAATTGGTAAAAATAATAGTTAGACTAAGTTGAAATCTTTTTAGGGAGATGCTGGTCCATTTGGACCGAAAGGAAGTCAAGGTTTGCAAGGACATCGAGGTGAACCCGGAAAACCAGGAATACCAGGAGAACCAGGACCGATGGTAATGTATCACAAAAGTTTTCTTATTTGACTTGTATGACTTTATTCCTTCATGAATCAATAACTTAAGTACATAGAATCTTAACAATTTTTTTTAATGTTACAGATAATTAACTATTTTTATGCTTGTCAAGTCAGAAACAAATAGCTGTTTGTGACGTGAACGAAAATAATAAATTAATTCTGAGTTAAAACAGAATTAACTTGTTATATGTCAAATTATAACCATATCGTTTGTTAAAATAAAAATCATTATTTATTTCGAATCTATTTCAATTCGAACAAGTTGCTATAAAATAATCTAAAAATATTATTTTAGTTACTTATGAAGGAATTTTATATGAACACATATTATACATTTTTTTAAATTTGCTACATTTATAGGATTATTTCTTATATTAACGTAAATGCGAATAATTAGCTACAGTTTTACATTATTCTAAAATAATTTCTAATAATATATTAAGTATCAGAAGTTTGAATATCTTTTATACAGATTTTTGAGAAAGATAGATTATAACAACATATGAACTAACTGAAATCATAAGCATTTGAAAAATGTTGAATTATAAAATTGCCATTGCCTATTTGTATTCATGATGAGTTTTTTTACTTTTTCCTATATCATGTTATTTAAAGTTTTCACTGTAAATGTCGTTTTAGAATAATATTTAAATACAAAAAAATTACTTCAAAAAATTATTTTATTGATATGCTTAAGGCTTACATTTTGAAAAAGTATTTTTATTATTATGAATGCATACATACGTATTTTTTCGCTGTTGTGTGCAGTGAAATTTATCAAGAATTTGATAACTGACATTAAAGGAATACGTATTAATTTATCCATTTCTTATTTTAGGGTCCATCTGGAAAGGATGGGGCACCTGGAGAAAAAGGGTCACCTGTAAGTATTTGATTTTTCATTATTGAAAGTATGTAGGTTGAATATTTTCTATAACTTAAATTCGAATTTTTAAGTTATAGTGAAAAAAAAAATTTTTTTGAAGTATTAGTCCGTATTAAGAAGATTTATACATAAATCAGTTTCAAAAAGTTTTGAAAATCCTTATTTTCCCATGTGAATAACTCTTTCAAGAATATTGAAATTGTTATATTAATAAAAAAAAGTCTTCATGAATTTTGTGTTCAGTTCTATCAAATAAGTTTTTAATTTCAGAACGGCAAATGATAATTATAATTTCATCTCACAGTGTTCAACTGTTCTGTCATTCAACCCAATAACAACTGTTGTGATAAATGCTATTTGTTTCACAAAATGAAAACAAATTCACATGTTTCGGAATCTGTTATTTAAAGTGAATTTAACGATATCATTATTTAATGTTTTAGTTTTTTATTCGTGAGGATATATCTCTATATGATGCTAATTATATTTTATATTCTCGTTAAAAATTCAATTATCACTACAATTTTTAGTTAATTTGTATATAATACATTACATAAAACACGTTCACATTACTATAAGTATTTTATTCGTGACAGGGAGAATCAGGTTTAGCAGGATCACCTGGTTTCCCAGGAGCACGAGGTCCTCCAGGTTTATCGGGTAGCCCAGGTTTGCCAGGACCAAAAGGATCTCCTGTAAGTATACCTTTGAGTTAAAAATTAATTCATTTCCTTTACATAGTTCATTTTTAAAACGCTTTTTTAAAATTTTATGAATGTTCTTACTGATTTAAATAGAGCTTATTATAGTTGATAATAAGCTCTCTAAACGTAAATCATGTTTATAATCCCCCTACCCCATTTCTGATTAAACAAATGCTACATTTTTTTTAAAGAAGATATGTATCAATTTATTTTGATAATGATAAACAATTCTGTTTCAGAAATCTTTTTACGGCCCATTATAATCCAGTAGTTAATATACATCATAATCATAGATTCATTTCCCAATCCCACCATTGGTGAGCCTAAGACAAAAATGAGGAATGTTGCACATTAAACGGGAATGGGTCTCAAAGCCATCTCGTGATGTGATGAAGTTAAGAGAATAGGATACTGTCTCGGGTGTCATAGCATAATTATTGCGTGAACTTGGTAGAGATTTCTGCATCCCTTGCCTACTGCTCTCATGTTGTCAAGGAGTGTAGCAATGTTAAAATGATGCTTTAGATTATTGTTAGGGCTGACTAATTTATGCTCTAGAGCAGTGGTTCCCAAACTATTTTGGTTGTGGAACCCCAAAATTTGTTGCCAATGATCGCGGAACCCTGAATATTTTTTTAATTAACGACTTTTTAAAATTAATATCTGATATTAAATGAAACAAGTATTATTTTGGTATTTCAGATTTTATTGAATTAAGCAACACTCAAAAACAAATCAATTCATCATAGAAATAATTAATAAAAATACAAAACGTGAACTAAAATAAATGGAAAATCTTTAATGTGAAGGATGCCCCTGCTTCTTTGATTCAACAATTCTCTTAAAATCTGGCGTTAGGTTTGATAGCTGAATTCTCATATCTGGTGCGGCATCAAGTTTGTTACGGTATTTGGTTTTTGTCGCAACATATTTTGAAAACCCAGCTTCACACAAATAAGTGGTTGCAAACGACAATAGAATTGTGGTGTTGTTATAAGAAGCCAAGGGACATAGACTCTTTGTCCCTTGGCTAGAAAATCGTCTAGCCATCTCGGATAGACAATCGCCAAAGCAGTATCCAGGAAAAGAAGTTCAGAATCTGCCACTATGGCCATCTATGGACAGGATCGAAAGTTTGATCTCGGTTAAACATCCATACACCGGTATATTGCACACAAAAAATTGCATAAATTTGAGAAGGGGGGGATCGATTATAAACTTTCCGAGGAAAATGTGTGAATATATTAAACACCATTCTCATTTTTTTTAATCAAATAAAATTTGTCTCGCGGAACCCTTAAATTTTTTCGTGGAACCCACTTTGGGAACCACTGCTCTAGAGCATAGATTACTAAACTTTTTTGGTTTGTTATTGCTTTTTTTAAAAAGGTAAATTACCTCCTCCCTCTTGAAAAAAAATACTTACTGTCCCCTTTTCTGGAAAATAAACAAGCAAACAAACACTGACTACAATACTTGAAATCAATAACGTAGTTGTGAATTTTAATATTTTTGATGAATATTTAAAAGTACCTCCGAAAACTGGTAAAAAAGAAAGTAATCACGCAAAAAAATTCAATTTACTTCACTATTACGCTTGCAATGAAAAGCAATAATCTAGCTTTGAGAAGAAAATTAGGAAACATCATAGGACAAATTCGTGGTAGCATGCTGTTGGAAACCTTAATTTTGTCATTGCCTATCCAAATATAAGTGTAGTCCTCCTCCGTGTTGTCCACTGAGTATATTGCGACTCATTCATGCAGTTAAAAGATATTGGAAAAACAAAACTGTAAAATATCAACCCACGATTAAAATTGCGAATTTATCTTGCTTAAAAGATAATTAGAACTATTTGTTGAAGCATACGTTCGATGATTTTTGGCATTAATCAAGCTTTTCTGAGTTTTCTTGCAATTAATACCCTGGGAGAGGGGAAAAGGGACACAGTTGATATTATCCTTGGATCAAAAACAACACCTCAGATCTCTTCAACGCCCTCTGGTGGACGGTAGACATTGCTGATAGACATTGTTCTAGAGGGGCGTTAATTCAAGATAGCGAACCGGAAATAATTGGCAATAGATTTAGCTATAGAGTGAAAGAGTAAATAGCAATAGAATGCTAGTTATAGAGTAATGCTCTAGATTGTTGTTAGTGCCCTGGTTTGACCAGTTATTGCTTTAGAGTGATGTTTATTCAAGACAGAGAACAGAAAAATAATTGGCAATGGATTTAGAAACGTTATAGAGTGATGTTCTAGAATGCTGTTGGTGCTCTGTTTTGACTTGTTATTACTTTAGAGTGACGTTTATTCAAGACAACGAGCCAAAAAAAAAATTGTTAATCAATTTTTTTCCTTAACTATTTATGTTTATTTATTTCTTTGATGTTATTTAGGGAATTCCAGGAGAAACGGGTATTAAAGGAGAAACTGGAAGGAAAGGTGAACAAGGCGGTCCTGGTCCTAGAGGTCTTCCTGGAACACCAGGACAAGCTGGAAAAAGAGTGAGACATGTTTCCTTTTTCTTTGTGTAAATGTATTTTATAAGCATTTATAAAATACATTTTACATTTATTTTTCAAATTATAAAAGAGAACTCTAATCATTATATATATATATATATATATATATATCTGTGTGTGTGTGATATTTTTTTGACGCGAAGTTGGGTCAATTCAGTATTACTTCTTGTAAGGGACAACTTTTTTTTAAGGGACAATTCTATTGGTCCCGGTCCCTTTGAGCAATATATGTATTTATCTCTTATCAAGGGACACCTCTACATAAGGGATAAAATGTCTAATCCGGTGGGTGTGCCTTAGGAGGTACTTCTGTAATTGTTTTATTCTAACTAAAAAAACTTTGTAGTTTTTTTTGTATCAGAATGATTAAAATAATACATCAGTTTAAACTTTATAATTTCTATATTCAATAATGTTACATTCGGACAGATAAAATATTATCTTTTTTTATTAAAATATAAATTTTTTTTCCTTTGAATTTTGAAATAAAATTCTTATTAATAATGCTGCTAATATTTTAATTATAATAATTTGTAAGTTATTCTTCTCTTAGAAATTTTAGAGTTCTGAAATTTCCTGTGTTTCAGTTTTATGAATGCGATTGATTTATTAACAATTTTAGAATCTGGGTGTTTGTATCTTAAACTGTATTTAAAACGAATCCTTTAAAAATTAAACTGAAAGCTTGACTTTTCAAAGTAAAACTGAGAATAAGTAATAAAAAAACCAAGCCAAAAATTGTGATAACATAGCTCGATTATTCATAACTTTTTATTTTAAACTGGTTTTATTGAGAGTATTATAATTTAATTAAAAATATAGGTTTTTTTAGTAAATTAAGATTACTTGAATATAAAATCAATAAGTATGTATAAGAATTTATTTTTCTCTCAAATAAATGCAACTTAATTTCAAATTAACTTCATTTCTTCCTCTAATTTTGCATTTAGATTTTAATCTCTGCAAAATTCATAAACATAATTTTTTTCAAAATTGTCCAAGTTGTGTAATTATGTATACATTTTTTCAGGGTAAACCTGGTTCGAATGGTCCACCGGGACCCAATGGTCCTCCCGGAGAAAGAGTAAGTTAAAATTTGGTTGTTTCATTTTATTTGTAGATTAAAGAACGCACTTTAGACAATATTTCTTTAATTAAATAATAAAAATATATAATTATACTATTACTTATAATAAAATACATTTATTAACTTGTGCTAACACATAGTTGTTTTGGGTAATGGTATCAACAAAAATGTGTATGTATAAAATAAAGGGCATATAATGATAGGTTCAAAAGATTGACATTATTATACATTATGATTATGATAATTACATTTAGTTTTGCTTAAAGTTTATTTACATTGCTAAGTTATAACTAATTTAATATTTTATCTCCTACTTTAATTTTAATACCTGAACAAAATATTATTGTCTACTTTAACAACTACCCGTTTGCTCTCATTTTAGTATTTAATTTAATAATTGATTTTTATGGAATAATCGCCTGTTTCTATTTTCTTTTTGTTGTTAACATTAGCAAATTTTTTTGTACTTTGGAATGTTTTACTTGAAAAATAAAAATTCATTAGAACTTTGAAGAATGTATTTTCTTTTCTTGATAGTAATTGCCTCTGTTGAGCCTGGGACATGGAAGTACACTTACTTTAAGTTAATTATTATTAATTTGGAATAATTCTATTTTTTTCAGAACTTAACGAAAGAAAAGCGACTTAAGTAAAGAGAAATTATCAAAGCTAATTTCAATTTTTAAAAATTTATTTATTGTTTTTCTTGGACTGAATGTTGTTAATTCGAATGTATGTTTTCTATTTTCAAAAATAAGTTAAAAAGTTTCTACATTAAGGCTCTCAGAAAACTAATGGGCCAATCCACTGTTTTTATACAATCTCAATTTACACGGTTATAATGAACATTTTTTCGACTTTTAGTTATCTGCTTTAGATGGATTTACACGGTTTAGAGTTCATTTGAGAATATCTTTTTATTTTTTGCTATGAATTATACGGTTTCAGTTTTCACTATTTTTCAAAAAACGTATCTACCGGATAAATCGAAGGAAGTTTTACAGTGATGTTAATTCAAAACATGTTATTTTTTGTTAATCTAACTCAAATACGTTTTAGGGGTTGCCTGGAGATCGAGGACTTCCAGGACCGGATGGGCCTGCCGGAATGAAGGGTGCTCAAGGTGACAAGGGTCCACAAGGACCTCAGGGGCCTAAGGGATCTCAGGTAACTTGTTACAAGCAATATAAATTATTATCAATTTTGTATTAATTTTTGTATGCATTCGTAAGATATTCTTTTATATTTGAATGAAATCAATTTGTCATTTGTTCTTTTATTTAATTTAGGGTGAGTCTGGAAGACCGGGTCCCCCAGGATTGCAAGGACTTCGGGTAAGATAATTTATAATTATTTATTCAAAGGATAATCTGGAACAAGTACTTTATATTATTTAAATGTTGTACACTTATATTAAATCTCGATTTCTTTTTTAATGAATTTTCTTTAATTCTCATTGTAACTGTGTCTGGTTCAAATCTTTAAAAAGGTTTTTTTTTTTTTTTTTTTTTTTTTTTTTTTAAAATTTTAAAGCTCTCAGTTGAGTTGAAATTTTCTATACACCATTGTTTTGTGTGATAATACGATAATTTAATTATTATTATTAATAATAATAATTAATTGATTAAAAATAATTATTTAAAGAATTAAATTTTACTCCAAGTTTCTCGCCAAGTCGCGAAATCTGTCGTTTGCTTTAATTTTAATTATATGTAGCTTAATTGATTAACATAATGCTTCATTAAGCTAAAAAAATTTACAAGTATTTATTTTCAATGATAAATTTAATAAACGTCAAATAATAAAATAAATTATTAAAACTAGTTATTGAATAAATTCAATTTGACTCAATGTTTTCTTTTGCTCTTTAAATTTAAGGTATAAAAATTACGTTACTCAAAGTGTGAAGTTTGAAAGATAACCCATGTTCAAAAAACTCTTTTTTTACTGGTGTTATAGATATTTACTTTAATTCAAGTTTTATTATCTATTTCTCTTTTATTTTTTTACTAAGCATAATGTTTTTGTTTTTCATTTAGGGCTTAGCTGGCAGACCTGGATTACCTGGAAAGGACGGAATTGCTGGAGAAAGAGTAAGATTATAAAATTTGCTTATGATTACATACTTTATAATAAGGGGACTCACTATTATATTTTTAATTTTTTTTTAAGTTTGAAAAATACTATCGTAACTTATGCTAACGTAAATGTTTATAATTTGACTCAGATTAAATAAAACATTGAGGTAAAATATGATTTTAAAATATTAAAAGGATATAATTCATAAATTGTATAATCAGATATATAGTTAAGTAGTTATTGGTTTAAATAATTATGAACATCAAAATAAAATGACTTTTTGCAAATTAAACAGTCGCAATGCAAAGTTAAGTATGAAATCATACTTTCATTTTAGTTTATCTCGAGCAGTATCTAATTAAAGTGTTTTAATACTTTATTGTAACGCATCTTATACAACAGTAACATAAATATAATTTTTTTTTGCTTAAGAAAATTCTCATAAAAATTCATACTCTAAGAAAGCAATGAATAGATAAACGCGCATGTTGGATGATAAAAATAATCAAATTTAATGTTATAACAATTTAAGATGATTTCGAAGAAAAACCAAATCTTAAATTCAACAAGTTCAGTATTTCATCATGATATAGAATTCGAAAATGTCTCCTGCAGAGTTTGTTCTAGGTTTAAAAAAGTAGTACACAAGCTGAAACATAAACATGATTTCTGATTAAAAAAATAACAGTGTTTAAATTCTGTAGGAGTTGGGGGGGGGAGGGGAATGTTTCACAAAATACAAATATTTTTTCATCTACTAAATAAGAGTTCCTTGCTTATGTAAGTATTTCAGTCCTTTTGCAAGTTCTGTTTCAATAAGAAATTTTAACGACCTCACATACACAAAACCAGTAATTTCAGAATGTGTTTATGTTTACACGAAACACATTAAGATGTATACTATATGTATTTCTTACATTATGTACAATAATGATGCATACATAGATGGAAATTTTGAGATTTATGTTCAATTTTTATAACTGATTCGAATGAAAATAGTGTTGCTACACATAAATCTGAGCTAGGACATGTTGTTTGGAACAAGATTGTCTTAAATCGAGGAGACCAAGTAACTTCAACTGAACTGTTCAGTTTCAAAAAATAATTGGACAGCCACCGTTATGTTAATTTTCATTGCAGTTTCATTTAAGTAAGAAAGAAGAATGTTTTGATAAAATCATTTTCGTTCGATAAATATGCACATATGTCAGGACGAGGGGGGAGGTGGGGTTCAATAAATTTATCCGTTAGTGTAACAATATTTTATTAGGAAGCATAAGTTACACACGGGCAGCAATTACGCACATAATTCCAAAAGAATACATAGAATAAAGGGATGGAGTATAACGGCGTGCACGCTCTTAGCCCTTCTTGGTCTTGACTGATGTGCTTTTCCTTGTTCCTCCTGGTGGTAAAGAACACCTTCGCTACTTGGGCAGACAGTATACAATTAAGTTAATAAAAGTAGTTACACGAATCATTTCTGAAATGAACTGAAATCCAAGCAATATATGTAGCAAATTTCTATTTGTTATACTTCTATAATATATTACGAATACTTCAGAAATTGTTGTATTTGAAATTACAGAAAATATTTAATTTAATTTCTTTTTTAAATTCTTATTTCAGGGTCAACCTGGAGCCGATGGAAAGCCGGGTGAACCAGGACCTCAGGTATGCTTTTCCTACTTTAAAATATAATGTATTCTTTGCTTTCTAACTCCAAAGTAAGAACGGAAAACATTTTTTATACTATTAATATATTTATAAAATTATTTCAGGGAATACAAGGACTTCCAGGATTGGCGGGCTTGCCTGGAGCAAAAGGAGATCAGGTTCCTTCCTCTTTTTTCTTTTCTTTTTGTTTTTCTTTTTCAATTAACCCTGTTAAAGGTATTCTTAAAGCGATATTATTGTTAGTTGTGAATTGTTTTATTAGATAAATAACGTTAGCTATGTTAAATAATTCGAATTATATAAAATTTTAAGTTACCTTCGAAATTACAAAAAATGTATTATGGATGATATATACAGAAATACAATGTCAAAAATATACCAAGAGAAATGCAATAAATTCTCTTAATATCCATTAAAGATAGTTTTATTTCAATAAGAACAATTATTTTTATTTCATTCACAATTGAATATATCAATTAGCACCATTAGGAGCACAATGACTTTTTAAAAAAATACACACAGAATACTATAATTAATATACAGAAGAATACTAAACCAGAATACTAAAATACAGAATTTGCCGCTTCCTCTCCATTTTTGTTAGGCTAACTAAACTTAAAAATAATGCCTGAAAAAAGGTATTCGACAAAAAAAAGAATTTAAATAAACTCTTAGATTTCTGGAGAGGAAATGAGAAATCTTCCCCAGAAAATGTATTTTAAGTAACCTAAGACTGTTTCCACGTGATGATAAGGGACAAACCTCGATTAGGTATATTTTTCGGATAGAAAAATGCTCCTACATTAATACATATAATATCCTGACTTTGCTATGTATAACTTATTTCTATTTGAATCAATCCATTTTATTTATATAAAAAAAATTCAAATTTGTTTCTTATATAGTAATATCAAAAGGCTTAAATTTACATGCTAAAGCGAAAAACTATGCAATGACTGGATGTTTCTAATTTCTAAAGGAGCAGTATATTAAAAGGATATATGCGTAGCAAAGTCTCAAATTTATACGAAAATCCATTTTTCTGTGAAAAATTGTGTTCAAAATCTAGATGCTTGGTACCGAAAATGGATCCAAATTTCTTAGATGAAGATAACTGTAAGAAATTCAAAAAAATATTGTTATACCCGAATTTTTTAGTCCACCATTATACAAAGTGGATCAAAAATCTTTGACACATTTGAAAATTTAATAATAAGTCAACAAACAAGTTTTTGAAAAGTAATTTGAACCAGAATGCTTCCATTACTATATATATATTTTTTTTTTTTTTTGTGCAAATTAAAAAAATAGTTTCGAATTTTGCACATAAATGAAGTTGTAACGAAAAATCAACAAAAACAAAACTATAAAAATTTTAGCTTACTTGTTTCGTAGAAGCAAAAGTTCAACATTTATGCAGCGATACATCTCTTGAATGTGAACTTCACCTTTCAGTATGTGTGCCCCTGATAAATCAAATCTCGAGTCATTATTTCTGATTTGCAGCGCCAAAACTAATCTTTTCAAATGAAAAATATCTGTCCAAAAAGTTTCAAGGTCCTTCAGCTTGCTTTCGCTATCTATGGGTGAAATTCGAAACTATTTTTTATTTACACAAACAAAACCTTTAGTGTGGGAAGCATTGTGGTCAAAACCATACTGTTATAATCCAATTAGTTGATTTTCCATTAAATTTCAAAATGTGTCAAGGACTTTTGGTCCATTCTATTTTACTAAAATATCGAAACATCGAATATTAAACAATTTTTTCTATCAAGAAATATTTAAATTAATTAAACTATATTCTTCACAAATTATATGTTGTAGCTAACTTGTTTCTCTAACCATGTACAATTTTTTTTTAAAAAAAAAATCAGGATAACAGTTCCGACTCCTTTTAATAATCCTTTTTTAAATTAAAAATTCTTTATTATATAGACATCATTTCGTACTAAATCATAGAACATTTCATCATAGAACATCATTTAAATACTAAATCACAGAACATCATTTAAATACTAAATCATAGAA
>BMAW01052742.1:21347-63916 GCA_019974015.1 Nephila pilipes
AGAGGACCTCCCGGACCTCAAGGTGCTACAGGCTTTCAAGTAAGTATCTTAAAATCTTTATCTACCTATAATATCGAAAAAAGAAAATGCATATTTAGTCAGAATCAATCTATCTAAAGTGGTGTGATCTCTATAAATTTTATATACTTTTGCACTTGATTATAAAAAATTCGAATTTTTTTTTTCAACTTTATTTTATTTTATATTATACTTTTAAAATATTAATATTTAGCCACTCGATTTTTTTTTTTTTTTTTAATTTTTAAATTCAAACTATATTTTTATATTTTACTTCTTTGGAATATAAATATAATTTAATTGAATTACTTTTAAGATAAAATTTTTATTTCTGATGCATCTTAAATAAAATCACATATGGATGCTTAAGAATGAAATAGAATTAGCTTTTATAAATAAATCTATAAGCTATTTGATCTCAATCAATAAATTTTATAATTGATTCAAAATAAATTAACTGAGATCATTCCAGTTAATTTATCTTCACAGATGAGGTTTTTTAATTTTGATGTTAATTTTATATTTTTTTGCTTTCCTTCTTAGTAATGTATAAATCTCGTTAACAGAATTACTTTTAAGATCAATTTTGGCAAATTCTTAGATAAAAATTTTATTTATGGAGTCTGTTAATACCCGAATTGCTTCTTAAGAATGAAAATGAATGTTCTTTTATAAATAGATTGACAAACAAACTGTTTGATCAATCAAAAAAATTTATAAGTCTACCATGTCAGTGAGTGCCTGGACTTTTCACTGGGACGCCACGGAATCTCATATTTCTATGTTTATTTATCATAAATAGTGCTTTAATTAAAGGTAGAACGCAATGAGAAAACCGAGATTGAAAAAGAACGCTGCGAGTTGAAAAAGTTTGTAAACCACTGCATGATGCTAATCGTTCTCAATTAATTCACTTGCTGTAATTCGACAGGGACTTCCCGGAATTGCTGGAAATCCCGGTCAACCTGGCAAAGATGGTGAACCTGGTCTTCCTGGAGCAGCTGGACCTCCTGGTCCAGCAGGAGAGCGTGGAGAGAGAGGATTTCCTGGTGAAAGAGGAATGCAGGGTTCACAAGGACCTCCGGGCCCAAGAGGAGAGGCTGGACCGGCTGGACAAGATGGTCCAAGGGTAAATGGATTTTCTTCTATTTTCCCTCTATAACATATATTTGTTTTAAGTAGAAGGCTTATTATTTTATTCGTCTAAAAACAGATAAGAATTTAAAATAAAGAATCTGAAAGCCAAAGGATTATACTTAATTACAATTGTAAAGCAAGAAGAGAAATTTAATTAATGGAGTTGTTTCATTTATCACTGAAAAATTAACTAACTTTAGATTCAATATCTTAGGAAAAAATCTATTTGTTTAATAAAAAATGATAAAAGTAATACGAATCAATAAATAAACAGCGTTAATTTAGTGATCTGTAAAAAATTATAAAAGAAAATTCTTTTACCGAATTATAATCCATTAGGTTGAATATTAATACAGTTGGTTGAACAATTGGCAATTTTGTTGCCAATCTTTCACCTAACTCACTAAGTAACTTAAGTACTAAAATTACTTAAAAGTATTTCAAGTAATTTAAGGCTGTCGGATAGTGCATTTGAATTCATTTTAAATTTTATGAATTGAATAGTTTTCATAGAAACTCAAAATTTAATGTAAATGTAAATAAATAACTGCCTAATTCATGTTTCTGTAATAAGTGGAAATTCGTTTCAAAATAATACTTATTTGTAAGGACGGTATAGAAGTGTAAATATCATAACTTTCAGCTAAGAAGTTTAAAAAATCACACTTCGTTATTTTTCTAATTTGTTCTCTATATTTAGCTTCCTTTCATAAATATAGTTATGTAATAAAGTAGATTAAACATCAGTTTTCTTAATAAAGACCATATTTTAACAAACTTTTTCATGTGTAATGAAACTTTTTTCTTTTAGGGTCCAGGTGGTGAAAAAGGTGCAAAAGGTCATTCTGGACCCAGTGGTCTGCTGGTAAGAATTTTTTGTTAACATACAATAGTTTATTATTTCGTACGTGGCAATATTGGCGAAACATTGTAAAAATATTTAATATCCTTCTTATTATTTAACATGTAAATATGTAAAATAACTTGTAACGCCTCCCCGTTCCGGGCTGCCACTTGTGCCATAGCTAAATTCAATGATTAAACACTAAGACACAATAACTCAATCAAAGAGACACTAGAACAATATTTACGGAATTTATTAACTTCTAATTAATATAACAACAATTATTTATGCTCTCCCTGGCAAGGATTCTACTACCCTAATTCAACCCACCAATAGTAATCTTACAGACTCTTACCACTAAGCCTTCCTCGACTGCAACTCAGACTCTGAAACCAATGTAGCCCTATGGAACAACTAAATCTACACCTTTAATCTAATCGCCTATTTCAACCTCTCTTTTCAACTCCTCCTTCAGCCTCACTATCACGACTTTCAGTCGGAGTTTATATATATCCTAACTATCACGCTTCACTTCATTTCTACTTGCTTTCTATCTACATATTCACGTTTCATTTTTGGTTGGGCAAAGGTTGTTTAGCAAAAGCAATCAATCTTAATTAAAAGTCCCCAAGGTTAGTGAAGAGAAACCGCGAATAGCCCAATGTCACAAACTATTATCTATTAATGTTAGTAATGAATTTTTTTTTTATAGTTTCATAAGTATTCTGTAACTCTTGTCGGAAAGGGGTGGTGAGAAATCTCTTGTATAACGATAAAAAAACGTTTTTTGTAAAAAAATATAATTTAAATGGTACTTATAACTATAGATCTTGATTTCCTTAAAAATATGAACAAATCCAAACTTTCCAATTCTATGCTTTTAATGAAAGCAAATGAACTTATAAATTTCTATTCCTCTTAATTCTTAGGGATTGCCAGGATCTAGGGGTGAACCAGGTCCACGTGGTGCAAAAGGAGACCGAGGAGATCACGGTCCACCCGGACCAGAAGGTCCCCAAGGACGTCCTGGCGAGCAAGGTCTTCAAGGTATTGTTGGACCGGTCGGGCCTCCTGGAGAATCTGGAGAAAAGGTAAATACTTTTCCCATTTTCTGAAATAAAAGTAAGGAAATAATACATTTTCTAAGATATTTTATAACTGAAAAAAAGTCTTGAACATTGGGTTATAAAAGGTGTTCTGAAAAAAAATATTTTTATCTAGTATTTATGGTTGACAGATACAAATTAAAATATTTATGAATAATGAAAATGTTCCATCTGAATAGAGGATTCACTTTATATATCAAAGAAATGATGCAGATGAAAGAAGATGCGTAGAAGCAAATGTAAATATTAAAACTTGAAAATTGCTATTTTAAAACGCTATCCATAATTCACATACTTCATCCTTCTTTAAATTGTTGCTATGTTACTCTTTACAACGCAAAAAGTAATGTTTTAGCAAATAGATTGTTAAAAGAAATTTCTTACATTCAAGGCTGGGATCAGCGTAATTAAGTTGCTCTTTATTTCTTCGAATCACAACTCCTAAATATTTTCAACCACAAATTCTTAAAGCAGATCTCCAAGCGTTTCACTCATTGGTTTTTAAGGCCATCGACATTAAATCTTCAGTTATTGTCAAATGGGTATGAAGAGGCCATGGAAGCTGATTGGGTTTAAAGTGGGGTTACTAAGGGTGGCGATTTGTTAAGGTAACTCTAAGCATACTTAATGCTTTAGTCACGCACGTTTGGCGACCTATCTAGGAAGTCCC
Organism: Nephila pilipes; assembly: GCA_019974015.1. Lineage (NCBI taxonomy): Eukaryota > Metazoa > Arthropoda > Arachnida > Araneae > Nephilidae > Nephila > Nephila pilipes. The sequence continues at coordinate 25,123 of BMAW01052742.1, forward strand.
CAAGTTTCGTCGCCAATAACCTAGGGGACACCCTATTCCCAACTTTAACCGCCGAGTGGTCATAGAATCGACTCATAGTCGGCGATGTTTCTATAAGCGATATCGGTTTCTCTTTAGTCGAATCGTGATTCTACTATAGACACGTTTCGTAGAGAAGCTAGTACTTGCTAAATCGGTCAAGGCTCTAAGTCCTCAAAGTGTGGAGAACGGAATGTTGACTCAGGTGGAGTTCTCGTCAGCTGACAGTGGCTCAAATTATGAGGCAGACAGGAGTTGAGTCATACATCTACCCTTGTGTGCGTTTGGCTATTGGACAAACAGAAACTATCGCTTGTTCGTATTTCGATGAATGATCCCATGGATCTATGAAAAACTCCGTATAATGAATATTTGCTCAAATGTACGAGGGATGTTCCAAAAGTAAGGTTTTTCTCACACAGGAACTTTATTTCCAAAAAAATAATAATAAACCATGACGTTATGAATTATAAGTCTTGCACAATTTTTAGACATAGTGGCCACCAACACTGAGACATTTGTAGTAGCATGTTATCAGTTTCAAGAAACCACTCTCGTAAAACTGAGTGCCCTGAGATGCAAGGGATTCTCGTACAGCCTGCTTCATCCCAGCAATGTTTTGGATGGACCTAAGCGTGACCAATACACAGAGTGGACGCCACTTTTGACTTTGTTATGCACCTATCCACTTACACCATGTCCTAGTAGTGTTGTTTTTCATTCGTGGATGCGAAGGAATGCCCAATTTGATCTTCATCCTCCACAAACTGCATTCCTTCAAGGAACATATGCAACACCAGCTTCCAACCATTTGACGAGACATGACTTGTTCACCACACACGGTTTGTAGGGGTTCATGGATCACTAGTTCCACATACCCATTCATACCGGATAACATCATGCACTTCCATTGCCAAACAAGTTATCAATGATGTCTCGGGCACGCTGATCTGCACCTACTCTCTATTTCTTCACCGTTCTGCGCATGCGTCATTCCTCCTTCGCTGACGCTATTTTCGGGGATGAACCAACAACGCGTATGGATTCTCATGGTGATTGTTTGTTTAACCTGATGTACCATCTATGTGTGTGTTCTCTTTCAAAAAAAATGATGAAATTTACTTTCGGTGCATCTCTCGTAAGATATGCTCCAGATACTGTTAAATATATGATAGTATTACAAACATCTTCATTTATATTACAGCAAACTGATATGAATGCATCAAAATTTAAATGATTGCTACGTGTTTCTCCAAAAATAAGACCCTAATTTATGTTAATTATTGCTGCTCAAGGCCCGATAGGGAATATCCTGTTGTTCATATCTCCAATAATTAACAATAATGCATGCCCAAAAATCACATTTATTTACATATGCATACACAAAAACCATTCATTCTAATACAGCTTTCATTTCCTTACCTCCCATGAGTCGATAAATAGAGCTCTTTCATATAAACTCTTCCTGTCCATGTAACCTGCTCGAGGAGGATTTGGAGCACTGACGTCTGTTATTTTATCCCATGAATTCTAATCACAAATTAAGACTTGCGACGGAGTTTGCACAACGTTTCCACGTGAATTTCTCCACTTTTTATTTTCAATGTAATCAGTGATTTCCGTGCACTAATGGTTTGGCTTGTTTATTGCAATATCAAAAATTTGGGGATGTGTAGTCATTCCTGTTGGAATAATTTAACATATTATTTATACTGCAATGAAATTATTCATAAGAAAACTCAACTAAAGCTTATATTGAACGTATTTTGAAGAGGAAAAATCCTGCAAAGGCTTATTTTGTATTAGTTCTTGGTTTCGGAGAAACACGGTATATTAAATACTATGAGCGTGTGAGTGAGAGATAGAGATAGAAAGAAGAATGTTAACAATTCCCCTAATATTTTAAGTGATTTAACAGTTAATTTTTAATTTTGGGTTTTTGGGTGACAAGAGTAATAAATGCAAGAGTTAATTCAGTTATTTTAGATAATCAAAAATAAATAGCACCCCAGTAATAATTCTGTGATGGATTTTGCAATGATTATATGACAGTTTTTATTTAGTAGATTTTTTTCAAGGAGCTGCTTAGTTTGAAAAAAAAAATTGATCTCTCTCTCTCTCTCTCTCTCAAGAAAATCCTTAATTTAGTTAAATACATCTTTTTTTTTTATTATTTATTTAAGAACGGTATCCACACATAATTGCAAAATAGGTCATGAGATTCTTCCATTAATAGTTATAATACAAATCTATCAGTAATTTAATATTTTTTCCAAAATTATAGAAGGATTTAATTTTTAAAAATACTTTCTCAATTTTAAATAAAAATTATTCTTATTCACAGAAAGAAAAAAAAATCCTTCCCCCCTCCTTCCCTTAGCAAATCGAAATTTCAAACTGCATATTTCAAAGCTTCATATTTCATTATATATGTATCAAAAAATATTATATATCATTTTGAGAAAATCTTTTTAGGGAGAGACTGGTCCACCTGGTCCAGATGGTCAATCTGGTTCTCCTGGAGGGCCGGGAGACAGAGGAGCACCTGGTCCACCCGGACAGCAAGGATTCCCTGGACCTGTTGTAAGTACTGAATCTCTACGATATAGCATATTTCTTAAAAATAATTCCACGTGTTTAGAAAGTTACATAAAAGTGTCTTAAATATTTTTTCTTATAAAACAAAACTTGTTAATGATTAAATAAAATATCAAAAAAGTTTTTTAATATTTTTTAATATTTTAATACAAATTTAAAAAAATTATAATTTTTAAAAATGCTTTTTTAATATTTAAATTTTTTAAAAATAATTTTTTAATATTTAAATTTTTTTAAAAATATTTTAGGGTTTAACTGGAGCTCCTGGGCATAAGGGTGGAAGAGGACTTCCCGGACCTAAGGTAACTTAGTAATTTCATTCAATGTGGTTTTTCAACTATAAATACGTAAGTTGAACATATTGAAGTAAAATTATAACTTCTTTGTTGTTTTAAAGGGTGATCAAGGAAACGTTGGAACTCCTGGGTCTCCAGGCGAAGCTGGACCTCAGGTAAGCATTATATTTTATTTTTACTCCTATTCTAACAATTTACTTAAATAATAAATTTTTTTACTTTAACTTGAGACAGTAAATATATTAAAAAGAACATATGATGCAATCAAATTTAATTATTATAATTTCATTCTGTAATATGTTTTTGAATTTATTTAGGGATCTCCTGGCCTACGTGGACCAAAAGGACCAAGAGGAGAAGAAGGCAAAAAGGTAAATGATTGTTTTATTTGTGATAAACATTTCAGTTACTTTGGCTCTCTTCGACAACAACGACATAGGTTAAAGCGCCTTAATAACTAGCCGAGAGAGACATCTTTTTTAGTCTGGAAACTGTCCCAAGCAAAACAATAGGGAAGAGTTTGTATCAATTGCAGTGAGGCTGGAAAAGCAACCTTCTCTTCAAATTCAGAATGTTTCTCTTTGTATCATCACGATGATACAGGAGGGAGAGTATACAGCGGCTCTCTTCAACAACAACGCCAGAAGTTAAAACGTCTTAATGACTAGCCGAGAGAGACGTCTCTTTTAGTCTGGTTGGTAAAGGCGCAACAAGCAGCGACCGGTCATCTTATTCGGATCCACTGGATTAGGGTTCGAAACGCCGCTGGCACCTCATGGTCAATTACCCTCTCTCCCCTCCATGGGATTGGAAGCCACTAGCCGCCGAAAACTCTTCGTATAAGGAGATTTCTTACCTCTATTGAGCAAAATATACACTTCATTCCATAAAATATAATATATTAGTTCTTTTTAAACATTATAATAACTAAAATAGAAACATTTTATTGGTTAAATGTTATTTTAAAAATATAAAAAATACCATCAATTTTTATTTACATTTAATGTGGATTTAAAAATTAGCTTCATAATTAATTAACTAAAATTATTACCTGCTGATAAATGGAATGTAAAATATAACTGTCGCCTTATTTATTTTTGACTATCTATTTCAAAAATATCTTTGTCAATCAAAATATAAAAATCTTATTAAAATAATAGAAAATACTACGCAACAAATTAAAAAAACGTGTATTTTTTATTTTATTATTTAATTATTCTAATTTAATGCTGTTTCTTTATTGAAAATTGCAATCAATTTCTTCTACAAAGTCTTAAAAATTGGAACGATATTACAGATGATGTATAACACATTACTTAAATTTTCATATGTAAAATACAATATTCGCTTACAACAAGCTGTGTGAATGATTTTACTTGATACAATTACTTTACTTCTTGAAAATACATGTATTCTTTCTTTGCAGGGAGATTCCGGATTCCCTGGACCACCAGGTCGTCCTGGAGAACCTGGCCAACCAGTAAGTAAATTTTAAGCCTCTATCGATATATAAAATTATATTTTTTAACATTCTAAAAATACATATTTATTTATTTTATTAACTCATAAATATTTTTTTATAATAGTTCAGCAAAGATTTTAATATTATTAAACAAACAGATACAATTTTAAAAACTGTTAATGATGCAAATTATTTATATCTTTTTGCTCGCGATTGTATTTCAAAGGCTTTGAAAATGCCTTTTTTTTTTTTTTTTTTTTAGTAGAATAGTTTGATCCTTAATGATTTAAGTGTAATCAATGATTAATATTTTATGCATTTAATTTCCGTCAAAGCCATATGCATTATTTCAAGTGAAAATTATGTTCGATACAATTGACTCTATCCACTTCAATATTTGTTAAATTTTACTTATAATACAAACAGAAATTCATGGAGTTTTTTTCCTCTCATGATAGAAATTGCGGTATCAAAGTAGTCATTGTACTAAAAAAAAATTTTTTTTCTTTAATCGGGTTTTTATTAATCTTAAGTTAGAAAATGCATCTTTAAATAACAATAGAATAAATAACCCAAACTGGATTATGTTGTGTTGTATATCTATTTCGAGGGGGAAAAAATTCTGCTTCATAATTAATTTATTTCTCTATTATAAGCAAAACCAACTTTTCATATTTTAGGGTGGGAACATCACTCCGAAATCAAAAACACTCCACATCATTTACATAATTAATATTAGTGGAAAAAATTAAGTAACTACATATACAATGCCGGAATAAAATAATTTTTTTACTTTATTTAAATGTAAAAAAGCAATTATACTACAATATTCTTTAGTTATATATAAAATACGTGTATTATATTATAAGTATAACCTTTATTAATTGAAATGTATTACGTGCACGAATTTGCCAAATAATAACGTACAAGTAAACATGAATACGTTCAGGAATTTACAATATGAAGATTTTTAAACTTTACCTATCATTTAATTTTTTTATATTTTATAATAAGTTTTATTTCTTATTTGTTAAGCTATTACTCATACGTGTATTTACTTATTCTTTTTTATTTAGGGAGCTCCTGGAAATCATGGACCATCTGGACCTCCCGGAATAACAGGAATTAAGGTATGCATACAAATGATTTACTTAGAATTCTTTCTTACACATATTTAAAACGTGCTTTTCATTCTAGGCATTTTTACTGCCTTCCCGGACTGTTTTACTGTATTTAAAAAAGTTTCTTTCCAGGGTTTTTTACTACAATGTGAATTAATTATTTTGTTTGACGGTTGAAACATTTTTTCCATATTTTTCAAAAAAAAAAAAAAAAAAAAATTCCAAATGTTAATTTGCTTTTATTAATAATTTAATTAATTTACTTATTTGTGTAATTTATTTTTGTTAATTACTTAAATTAATTAATTAACAAAACTAAATTATGCAAATAAGTAAATTAATTAATATAATTATTTGCATAATTAAAGTAAATAAATAGTTAAATTAAATTTATTAATTAAAATAAATGAATTTTTTTTGCTTTCAAAAAGCTCAAGAAGTTTTAGAAAATAAGTTTTTATTACTAAAAGGTTGTTTATCCTTTTTTTTTTTTTCAAAATTCATTGAATTGCTTTAACTTCAATACTTTATATTTAACTTTTTAAAGGTGAGTTAATAAACAATACAAATAGAGTTTTCCTGTTCATTACTCCAGTATATCTTCAACGTCATGATAGTTCGGAACCTCTGAAGAAAAATAACATTTGAATTACACATTGATTTTTAAGATTATTCTAATTAATTTATTTATTTTCGCAATAACTCTCGTTTAGCAAGAAAAAAAATCTAGTTAATAATCTAGCTATGATTTCAACTGCATACATTTCAAAATTGCTTTATTAGAAAATTATTTAATATTTCATGAATTATATTGTGAAATATTTTATTTTAATTTTATATACCTAAAAAAAATAATTAGTTAAAAATGAAAACAATACGTATAATTTTAATAATCATACCGACTATTTTAATAGAAACCCTAATTTCCTCTTTATATCTAGAATGCTAGGATATTATAAATAATTGTTTGTTAAAAACAAAACTGAGAATTAGAATTAAAATTTCAGTATATAAACACAATATTTTATATCGAAAGAATATCAGCCTAGCTCTCCAGCTCGGTTAAAAATTCTAATTTAACATCTAAATTGTGTCAGACGATTTTTAATTTCACAAAATAATTCTAGTGGTATCAGAATTTATATAAAAAAATTCGCAGACAATAGTGTGCGCGAAAAAATGTTATCACACAAAATTGCTACAAATATTTGCACAGGTAAAATTCTGCCGAAGTGAATTTTCTATTAAATTAAGCTAATCCATAATGAGTGTTAAACAGAATCAAATAATTAATCCGTATTCAAAACATAATTACTTAATTATGTCAGACTATTTCTAATTCTATTAAATAATTCTAGTGATATCAAAACTAATAAAAATCGCAGACGATAGCATTCACGAATAAAATGTAATCGTGGAAAATAGATTCTTGTTAAGTGAATTTTTCATTGAATTTTTGCAGATCCGTATTTGGCGTTACAACTGTATCAAATTATTAATCCATATTTAAAATATGTTTAAAAAGCAAGTTAATCATTAAGGAAATAAGTTATAGCTATGTGTCTTTTTAAATAAGTTTATGAATCTCCATTATGAGGTAAATCAAACTAGATTTATGTGGAAACACTGTATAATATGTGATAGTACTTTTGTATTTTCCTGATCCTTTTTAACAAATAAAAAATGTATCCTTTTCTTCGAAAGTTTCAATGATCGGAACGAAAATGTTAATTACTTATAAAATTTAAGGCCAAATTTTAAAAATTTACTCATAAAGCGAATTATAAAATTACACATTTTTCCTTTATATCATCAAAAGATTTCTCATTTCACAAAAAAAAGCTGACAAAATTAAACCTTTGAAAAAATATATCTGGAATTTCTCGGAAACTTTAATTTGCCAGAATTTTGTCTTAATAATTCTAAATAAACAGTGCATGCGCATTAAAATTATAAAAATGACTTTTATTTAAATTGTTTGAACTTACGATTTCTTATCGTCATTATTTGAAACACATCTACGAGTCTACATTACAATACACATAATACGAGTTTCAAAAATGATATGGTATATTTTTATGAGTTGCTTTCTTTTCCATGATCAGATAACACAAATAGATAATTTGTGGATTATAATCTTTAATTCCTTACGATTTTTTAGGGCGCACCAGGAGACAGTGGTAAGCCTGGACCCCCGGGTCCGTCTGGAAACCCTGGACTTCCTGGTTTTAATGGGCCTAAAGGAGAAGCTGGAACTGAAGGACCTCCAGTAAGTTCCTTTTAAACTCTTAAAAACAAGAACTGTTAAAATATTTCCGAATTTTGTAATGTTATGAAAACGAGTTCGGTGGATTTTCATGAAAAGATTAATTCATAGGATTAATGAATTATGTTTTATTTCATTAATTTACTGTAATATATGTTCTAAGTTTAGAACGAAAATTTTATAATCAAACAGTCTACTAATTTATGGTCTTATAACCTAATTTAGAATGAAAATGGTAAAAAAATGTGAAAGATTTTACTACCGTATTTTTCAAATTATACGAAGCATTTTCTTACATAGAAAAATCGACTTAAAATTAGAAAGCATCCAATGGCCCGAAGAAAATATTAATTAATATTTTATTCTGATAAATATTATTCTTCCAACAATATTCACTTTTATAAATATTTTTTGAATAATGTTTTTCAATTTAAAGAATATCTTTAGATCTTTTTGGGGCCATATATTTTTTTCTTTGGCAGTTAAAAAAACAGTAAATTTACTAAACTTAATAGAATATGTTCTATTTAAAAATCACATCCCATAAAGATCTAATATAATCCGCCCAAAAATGCGGCAAGTATTCGCAAAGAGTAAATGCGTAGTCTGGATCCTGAAAGCATGTGCATATTAGAGGCAGAAACATGTCCAGGAGAATTATTTATTAATTTCCGTTCAAATAAAATTACAATAGTTACATTAAAAATTTTTGAATAGTCAAATCACTTACAACTTTAAAAAAATTTCTGTAGAAATAGTTATACTAATCGTCTGATAAAATATGTTTGTTTCGTAGCTGTCAGTTTAAACATAAAAAGAAATTTTTTTTAAAAAACTTTAATTTTGTTTTAAAGAATATAGTTTTTATTTTTAACATCATTTGAATTTTTTTTTATTTTCAAGTATTTATGCACGTATTTAATAGTTATTGGGAAAACACTTTTACCGCTTTAAAATAATTTTTTATACTTAAATATTTTTTCACTTTCTTGCAAAATATGTTATGCTTTATAGTGAATATTTTCAAGAAGTCTTACTTTTTCCTTATTGTTTAGGGTCTCACTGGACCTCCTGGACCATCTGGTCCTGCTGGTGACCGCGGATTACCAGGTATCCCAGGAATACAAGGAAGACCAGGACCCCCTGGAGCACGAGGATCGGCTGTGAGTAGATGGAATGTTTTCAAAACCTTTCGTTGTTTAGCGTTAAAGATATCTTTATTAATTGAACGATGTATAATGTTTTGAAAGACATATTTAGACGTTTATAGAAAATTTCGAACAATTGAATCTAGTTATAATTTAAAGCGTATATTGTCAGTAATGAATTATTTTGTTGAGAATTATCTTTTAGATATTTAACAAAGCTTTCTGTAAAAATTAAGCTTTATATAAAATTTTGCAGTAATTTTTCTCATAAAAAAAGAGATATTTCTATTTATCTGTATGAAATCTATATTGCATCATTTTTACTATATGCGTAGAATATCTATCTATATATGGTTATTATATATTGATATTTATTTCAATCTATTTTAATTTAAAATAAAAGGGATTTGATTTCAAATTTTTTTCTTTGTCTGAATCAGTGTTGTTATTTTAGAATGGGCTCTTGTGATTCTGAGATCGTAATTATCATCACTTTTGACATTTTTTTTTCCTTCCTTTTCTGCAATTTATTTAAACTGAATTAATCTTAAGGCGAATTAACTTTATGAAGGGGAAAAAAAGGTTCTATTTTTGTAAAAATTCGATTAACCCTTTTCTTAATTTTGAATTGGTATTTCACACACTATTTGACTTTTAAGTTTGATATTTATTTTAAATCATGAACTTTAAGAACTTTTAAGAGAATTTTCATTGAAAGAAGTACAATTTAAGCCCATCGTTATTTTTTTTCCTAAACTGTTGCTCTTCATTTTCATATAGAATTCTATCTCCATCATTATCTTAAAACTAAAAATAAATTCTTTTTGATAAAATACATTACATTACTTTTAGGGAGATCGTGGTATGGAAGGAAAAAGTGGAGCTGATGGACCTCCTGGACCACAAGGATTGCAAGGTCCTCCTGGTCCTCCAGGTCCACCTGGTGAATCCGGACCATCTGTAAGTAAAGGGACTTAGAATATAGTAATATATGTTTTATTTCATATAACAATATCTTTGAAGTTAATATGTTCATTAAAAGTATGATATTAGACCAAAATACAGATATGTCACTTCATGTATGCTACTAGAGTATCTAATGATCAGGGATTATCAACAAGACTGAGAGCTAATATTTAATTTATCATGGATATTTTTGGTACAGTACCGCAACAAATTTCAGTAATACCAGAATATTTGCTTTTATTTTCAATTTTATATTCTCATTTAGTAGTTCTGGAATGGGGCTTCGTGGGTGCGGACGGGCTGCAAGTTGTTTTCCCGAGCATATCCCACTCATGATCGATATGATTCAGATAAGTTTGTGGCGAATCACTCCTTCAACCCGACTCTTGAGCCATAACTCAGTCCAATGCAACTAACTCTAAAGGTCAATAATTTACACAAGAATATACCAGTCAAGTCTCACACAACTATTTATTTATCAATTTCTGTAATTATAATGTGTAAGGAATATTTGCTCTCTTTGGTGATTCCTTGGATTAATTCACCTATTCGACTATTATTGAACTAATACTCTCTTACCCAAACCTCTCCTGTTAAGGTTGTCTTGATTTCTCAAATCCTCTGCGACCGCTATCGCCCGTAACAACTCTTGATATCATCTATCGCTTGTAAGGCATACACTCAGCGCTAGTCTCACTCTTCTTCTATCGTCTAAATTTCCCTTTTCTTATATACCGGCATATCTAACTCATTTCACTTTATTTCCACGTACCTCTAATTAGCATAATCACGTTTGTTTTGGTTGAGAAGAAATTGTTTATTTCATGCAATCGATCTCAATTAAAGTCCCCAAGGTTAATGAAGAGAAAATTGCGAACAGCCCAACGTCACAAGTTTAATGAACTGACTATGGCATGCGTTGGGTATTGCCTGTTTCAAGGAAATCATCGTTCAGGCTCGCATGGTGACAAGGCACGTTATCGTCCATAAATACGAAGTCAGGACTAAAAGCTCCGCGAAACAGGCGAACATAAACTTCAAGAACTTCAACTCTGTAAGTTTAGTAGCTGCGGACCCCGTCTCCAACAAATGAAGGTCTTTTGGGCAGTTCAGCAAGATGCCTACTCACACCATGATTCCCCAAGACGGAAAAACAAGATATTTTTCCGTAATGTTTCACATGGAAAATGAATTCCACATTCTAAACATATCGTTAACCAATGAGAATCAGTGAGCAGGCTACAGCGAGATTCTTCACTGACCATCACCCCTTTTCTCAAACTTCAGTACTGATATTCGAACTTAAATTAAAAGAGCATTTTATGAATAAATGGGAGGGAAATGAAAACTGATGCTCGTCTGGCATAAAAACGCATGTGACTGAGTCTTTTGTGAACAGTTTATTTGGAAACTTGTATTCCTGTGGTTGTGGTGAGTGCTAAGTCCAATTCTCTTACGCAACTGACGTCGGGCAGATAATGCCAGATATTGGTCTTGTCGAAAGGGTTGTGACTTTTGTCCGACCTGCTACTGGTTGTCGGTTAATATTTCTCGCACATTTAAACCTGTGCCACCGTCTCGAGATGAAGCACATTCCTGAAGCCCTGAAGCACATTCAGAATTCGATACGCTTTGGTTTGTGATCATTCGGATTTGAGCATTCCAACGATTCATTATTTCGAAAGAATGTACAATTGTTGTCTTTGTGCCACCATTCATTCAGATTAATCGTCAACAACTTTCCTTCACATGAATTGCACCAAGCCTTTCGGACTGTGTATGCCGAGTGAGCCGGATTATCCGCTTTCCGGCGTGCGCAAATGTTTTGCGCATGCAGACGTCGATTTAAAAGTTTTGTATGAAGACTAAATTTCACCTTCAACAGATGATTATTCACAAGTTATTTTGAACAAATTCACCAAGATTTATTCTCATATTTTCACGTTATACGCGAATTAAATTAACTATTAAACATTATTGTACGTATCAACAACTTACCCAATTAGTCAAAATCGTTTCACCATTTTACATGATATGATATTTTAACTGGTTGTTTCATTTCATTAACATTTCAGTAGTGATCATTCTTTTTCATTAATTCCTATAAAAGGGCACCATTTTGTTGTATTTTCACCCAAACGCTTTTTGTATCTATCCGTTGTTCGTATTTGAGAACAAAATTTTTTCACTAAGAGGAACATTTTTTTTTTTTTTTTTTTTTATTTTAGTAAAATTTTAATGCGCGTCATTTATATAAGAACTAATTTTATCTACGAAAATTAATTTTACGTATTAAAAGTCTTTTAAAAAATGCAGTTTAATGTGGTGTTACAGATTAGTGACAAACATTGTTCTGTTCATGATTTTTTTTTTTTTTTAGTATTTCATACTTTAATTAATTTTTGCATGTTTGAAATAATGTGCTCTCATATACAATAATATATTTTTCTCAAATCAGAAATTTACGATATAAATTGACTTCGATTCAATATTTAATTTTAATGGATTATTTAGGGACATCCAGGAAAAGAAGGTCAACCTGGTATTTCTGGTAGAACTGGAGACAAGGGACCACCAGGACCTCATGGACCACCAGGACCTCCAGGAATGCAAGGATCTCAAGTATGTAATTATTTATTCAAGTCAAATAAAAAATTGTTTATTTATTCAGATATATTTTAGTTAAAAAAAACATTATTATTAGTTCAGTTCACACTATTAATCTCTTACTGTGATTTACAAAAATAGGGACCAACAGGACCGTTAGGACCTGCAGGTCCAGTTGGTGAGAGAGGAGAGAGAGGTGAAACTGGACCTAGAGGAGTACCTGGACCACAAGGCCCTAGGGGATCTCCTGGACCTCTTGGTCTTACAGGAATGAAGGGTGACCGAGGTGATGCAGGTGAACAAGGAATGAAAGGTCATCGTGGTCTTATTGGTCTACAAGGTTTGCCAGGACCTGGGGTAAGTGCGGAAACTGTTAGCCTCTGGGGGTTCTTTCCTTCCTTTTCTTCTAACGAAAATAGAGAAAATATATATGCAATATACACATTAAAAACTTAAACTGCAATAAGTCTAAAAATGGCTGAAGTTTGCTATTTGCTTACCGTCAAGGTCAATTGTTCCTTCCTTTTCAAATTCTTTACTTTGCTGTTTTCATAATTTTATTTATAATTCATGTTTTCTAACTTATTTTTGACATGGAGTTTTTACTTTCTAATTATTGTTTGAAGCTCCTTGATTCATTAACATTGCAGCAATTAATTTAATCTACTCATATTTCCTTATCGTACATGTGTCCACTGTTATGCACTAATGCAAAAATTAATATAATTTGTGAACCTCTAAGGTAATTTTACCCAAATGGAGAGATGGTTAATTAAGACTAATACAACAAAGATTTTGATTTGGGAAAAAGGACAATATGAGAGGAAAAGGATTCAGGTAACTTCTACATGAGATGAATAAATAATTGAATTGAAATAATTTGTTTTTAAATAAAATTAAATTTATATATCTTCAAATATCTCATAATTTTGCTCCGTTAATATCTATTCTGTTTTTCATCATTAAATACTATCAGCTGCACTATATATTAAATTGTTATATCGAAGTTGTTATTTTAAAGCTTGTCAGTCATTTTAAATAAGTTTCCGAAAGAAAAGATAAGACGCATAATTTTTATTTTATTTTCTCTAATATTAATTCCTTTATTTTAATATTTATATAATTTATGAAAGTAACATAGAAAGAAGGAACCTAGTTTGATATTTTACTTTTTTCTCTCGAATTAGTAAATAGTCTCGTTTTACGCTTTTCGAATCTCTTTGTGGGGTAAACGATATATAATTTTTATTCATTCTTTAAAGCAAATTCAAGCTGTATCATCGTAATTCGAATACATTTTCGTTTATACTTATATGTTAGTTTGTATTTACATTAACAATCAATCCGGTGTTGAGGAATTGTTTAGGGACAATGTTATACTTAAAAAGGTTAACACACAAAATATTATAACTTCTTACTCCCACTCACTTATCCCTCACCCCTTTCTACATACGCCTTCTCCAACAAATATCTGTTTCTTCTCTTCTCGTTCACAGGTATTAGTCACACGAGTTTCTCTTGCCCATCATGAGCAGTCTTGTGCTGCCATCTACACAGTTTTAGTCAATTTACTCAACATTCCTCCATGAAAAAGGAATGATACATATATTTCACAGATAGTAAATAATCTTATTTAATATTTTTATTTTATAGGGTGTTCCAGGAGACAAGGGACCTCCAGGACCTCCCGGTGTTCCCGGAATGGAAGTATGTATTAAAAAAAATATTTTATGAACAAATGTTTATTCTCAAGGAGAATCTCCATTACCAGGGAATTAAACTTCATTTAATATTACATACTACATATTAATTTTTAATAATAATTTACAATGTATGATTTGAGTATTAATTAAAGTGTTAGGTTTTTTTTTGTTACATAATAATAATTTCGGAAAAAAAATAAAATATTCTCTAAATTTTCATTTTCCCAAACAAAGTAAATTGAGTTTTCTATATAAGGCTTTATTTTTTATCCATATATAAATAGTTTTTTTTTTTATTTCCACGCTATTTTTAATATATTTGATTTAACAAATTACGAAAAGTGAAGCTCATATCCATTTTGCATTTGATAAACATCTACGATTTTTTTTTTCTTTAAGTATATAGCATGTTAAAAGAGCTATTTTTTTCATAATTTCATACGCTTAATGAATATTCTTTTTAACATTTTTTTTTTTTTTTTTTTTTTAAAAAAAAATATTTCTTTAGTAAAAATATTTTTTTCTTTCTTTTTTAACTCAAAATGTACGAATTATATACGTTATATTAATGTAGTTGAAATATCTATGCTTATGTACATGTATTTTTTTAATTTTCAAAGTATGATTGGATCAAAATTTCGTTAAAGATGAGAAGGATTATATTGTACTTCATTATTAAAAAAGGAATGTAAAAACCTATATTGGCATGTAAATATCAAAAAGTAGAAACTGAAAATAATTTTTACCGAAAAATTCCTAAGAAGAAAACTTTATTTTTATCACCTGATAATCAAATGTCTCAGAAATTTTTGAAATTTGTAATAAATCATATTTATGAATGTATATATTGAACAACTTGAAATATTTTCAAAAGTCAAATAGATAAAGGATTTAAGCAAATCGTAAAGGTCCCCCCAAAAAATAACTTTTTGGTTTTTTTTCTTCATCCAGTTGTCGAAATATTGAATGCAAGCCTAGTTTGATATACGAGTATATCCAATTAACTTACCCTTTGATAGGTTTGATGCTCCTATATTGAAACAACTATCGATGAATTATATATCTATAGACATAAATAATAAACATTTTGTCTTGCAATGTTAAAAACGATTATAAAATATTCATTTCAAATAACGTCATGTAGAACAATAAATATTTTCCTAGCGATTTCTATTCAATTTTTAATGCGTAAACATAAAGAGAATACAATTGTCCAATTTATTCTTAAAATAAGTATTGATTCACATATCGCAAACTGGTAATACCAAACTATAAAAGTTTGTTGAATGAAACCAACAAGCCTTAAATACCCCAAAGCCTAGAGATCCGGTTATGAATTGATATAATCTTAGTTATACTCTTCAAAAAATAGCAAAAAAAAATTCTACAATCTTTTTATTCTGTTATTACTTTGTTTATACAAAATGCATTAACTACGAGTAAAGTATTATGTAATTCGTAGGTACTTTTCCATTCTGCTGGCGCAAATCTCGCCAAGCAAATTTTATTGGCGACAACACACACTAAACACATATTCTGTTTGGCGTCTGTTGTATTATTTTTAGCGACCTTATCGTTTGTGCCAGCGAAATGGAAAAGTGCAAAATTTTAATCACACAAAGATGATTATAATCTTTATTAACTATCTGAATTAAAATCTTTGCAGCCACAAAAGTAATTAACGTATTTTCATAGGGTCCCCCTGGACCTAAAGGTCCTTCCGGCAGAGATGGTACCCAAGGAAATCCCGGATTGACTGGACCTGCTGGACCGAGAGGACATTCCGGAGATTCAGGAAAACAGGGACCTTTAGGACCTCCGGGTCCACCAGGACCTCCTGGACCACCAGGAGAGCCTTTCGGATATGAAGCTAATGCTCTTGCTGCTTTGTTTAGTCAAGGTCAAGTAAAGGTAAGAATTTATATGATATATATTTTTGAATTAATAAAACTTAATTATAACATTGAAAATTAGTGTATAAAGTACTCCTTCTTGGTAATTATGCAAATGTCGGACCTGAGTACCATTGGATTCTAAAAACGCCGTATTATTGAAAATTACTAACTATAATGCATTTAAAAAGAAAAGTTATATATTATTGAATAAAATTTAGTGAATACAAGCAAACAAGTGAAACACACACGAAATAACTAAAACTTCAAAAAATGTACTGTTTTTCTTTGATAGCCTACTTTATTTCAATTAAGAAGAAGGCATAAAATTATTTTCTGACTTGTCAGACTGTGTAAAAGAGGGAAAAGTGTAAATATTAGTAAATTATGTTATTTTTAGGTAATTGGCCGTTTCTAAAAATGTTAATAATTGTTGATAAAGACATTTAAGGTAAAATGTAAAATAAGAATAATTTTTTAATATTACAATATTGTCTTGGCAATATTTTATCAATTTTGCTATGGATTTTAATATAACTTTATCTGTATCGTTATGACACTATTTTGATAAGGGGACTATTGTTTTTCACATCTATGTGTTGTATTAAGCATAAATAGCAAATAAAATGCACATTCTAGAATATCATGTTTTCTTTATTCATAATTTGATTAAAATATTAATAATTTAGTAGGAAACAATAACTAAATAAATTTTATTTGAATAAAAAATCTTTTTTTTTTTTACATTTTAATTCAACCTTATAAAATGAAAGATGTATCAAAAAATATAGAGGAGAATAATATCCTGCTATGATGTTTCCAAGCTTTGAAAGATTTCTCTGTATATTAGAAAATCTGTGGAACTCGTGAAGAAACTCAGTCAATTCAACAACCTTGAAAATTTTATTTCAAATTATTGAAATTTTAAATTGTATTTTATTAATGTTACAGATTTTTGCAATTACAGGGATTAGTGACTTACAGATTTTTTTGAATTTTGATTTTTGCAGGGAAGAGTTACTCAAGAGTCACTCATGAGTAACTCTTCTTTGTAATTACAAAAATCTTGTTGATTTAAAAAATAATTGATATTCTGAACGAAATAATGTTCGATTTCTTAAAATAAAATCTTGATTTTAAAAAATAAATATATTTTGATTCTTCTCTTTAATATGAGAACTAATCACTAGATCTGTTTCCAAAATAGCATAAATATTTTAATAGAAGCTACCAAGACATAGAAATGCTACTAGAAACAAGATACCATCAATTCTCTTCAGTTTGTTTTGCTCTGATTACGTACTAATAATTATTTTAACGTCATGAATTTTTTTAAAATTTTTAATCATTTTATTGATAACGAACGAAAATAAAACTCTGTAACTTCCCGCACTTGTATATCTCATTAAAATAACTATATAACGGTGATTATTTCTTAGTTTCAATATTCCTTTAAAGAAATGTCATACGAATGGATGGAAAATTAAAACTCTTGTTTTTGTGACATTTTAATGTTAAAATTATTAGTTTGAAAAACGGATAAAAAGTACAAAGAATATACATTAAAATTAATTACACAAAAGTTATTCATAATCACTTTATGAACAGTAATAAGACCAGCGTGAAAATAACTGATCTTTTTTTAAAAAATTCTATTGCATTTTTCTCCAACAGATTTTTTATATATATATATATCTCATCATTTAAAATATTTTGATAATAACTATCCCATCAATGAACAGGATATATGTAATTCAAACACGAGAGTATTGGTATAAAAGAATGGATAAGTAATCTTTAAAATTTGAAACATTTAATTCAAACTAAAAATAGTTATTCATTTACTTCTGCTCTGGACGCACACAAAACAGTATTTAGCCAAGAATTTGTAATTCAGAATTAAATGAATTTTTTTTTCTCACAGAGAACAATAGATTCTTTTATATCCATTATTCTTTTATATCCTTTTTATTCAACAACCTGTTCAATATATGTTAAAAAACAAAAATAAACATTTTAAGCAATATTACATAAGGAGTATTAGAGTACCCTACTGAAGAAACACATACACTTAAGCATTTTAAAAAGCTTTGGCAATAGAAATATTTAATTGGAAAAAAAAAATGTTTTCGTTCGGGACGTATTGAATTTTAAAATAAAGGAAAATGATTTTTCTTGAAAAGAAAACAAATGTAAGGAAACATAAGTTTCTCTATATGTATTAACTCTTAATGAATAAAAAAGATAGATATATAAACAATTATAATTAATGTAAAAAACACAAAAAATTGATAATCAATACCTTTTTTACAACATTTTTATGTATTTCACTTGGTGTGTGTCTGTGTGTGTTCTAATTTTTCATTAATTTTTCGATCGTTAATTTAATCAACTTCCCATCAAGCCAGAGCTCTGAAACTTTGGGAATCATTCTTACTCGCCTAACAATGCAATATTTAGATATTTACGATAAGTTTTAACTAATATTTCAATAATTTTTTTTGGCTACAGCAGCACTTGGCGACAGGAATTATTTGGCGGTATTTTGCCAAATGCGGATACCCTGGTCCACTTCGCAGGCTTAATGTTCAGCCATAACGTTTTTAAAAACGTTGGTTTTTATCTCGAATTATTTTTATTTTACTATAGCTGCATAAGGTATACTTACGATAATATTCAAATTATTTTCAGGGCCCAGATCCAGCTCTCGGAGACGAACCTGACAAACTGTTTTCGCCAGACACTCCCATGGAAGAAAAGAGGAGGTTGGTGTTTGAATTTTACGATAAATTGATTCAGGAGTACGAGGAGTTCCGCAAACCTTCAGGAGACAAACAAACACCTGCTACAACATGTCGAGATCTGTTTGTGGCTCATCCAGAACTAGAAAGCGGTACGCATAATTATTTGAATAGTATTTCTTTTTTGCAGTTTTTATCTTTTGTCTACGTTAGTAAAAATGTAGCATTATTTGAATAAAATCTCAAAATTTAGTTTTTCAGCAAGACATGGATGCATTTCTAATGTATCTTATGTAAGAGTTATCGGTATGGATAAGATACCTCCTGGTGCTTCGGAGTCTGGGGGGGGAGGAGTTCGGTGTTGGCATTTACCAGTTCAAGGATGAGTTTGTAGTCGAATCATTATTTTATTCGTGATTAGATGAAGTAAGACTATTTACAGTATTTCTATGTACAGGTGATTTTGCATTAACAAGTTCCCACGAGAAAGATAGACGGCTACCCAATTTTAACGCATATCAACGATGGGCGTTGGAACGCGCGCTGGCGTTAGGAGTTTAGCTACATCGGGAGAAGAGAGAAGGCGGAAAAAAGAAGAGGAGAAGAGCTCGATAAACGCTTCTCGGTTTTGTTCAGGAATAGAGGGCGCTGCATGAGCTATCACATGACGCTAATATCGAGTAACTGAAGAACTGGTTTGCAATATCTTTGAAAATACAGTTAATACTTCGATAATTAGCTGGAAAATCCTACAGTTATTATCATCTTCCAATAAAGCACGAAATTAAGTACCTTATGAGGCATGCGTTTTAGGCAAGAATCTGAAGGGGGAAATTGACAGAAGGAAAAAAAAGCATTACTAAAATAATGTTTGAAGAAATGAAACTGCAAACAGTAATATTGGAGCCAAATGATCGAACTCATGAAAAAAGAAAAATAACACCAATATACAGGAGCTTGTTTTGGACTTTGTTATATACAATATCATGCACGACCGAATTCAATTAGGATGACCAGCACAATCTAAAGAACAAATCAAGGCGCAATTATTGTAGATCAGCAAAGGCAGGTTAATTAATCATTTTTTTCTGTTAGTTGGCCGCTATGTTCACCAATTTTAATTCGTCTGATCGTGTGAATTCATGTGAAAGAAAAAAGATTTTTGTCGTTTTATAATTGAATATTGCATTGTCTTTCAAACTGAGCTTCTATGCAAAATTTCATGAGTTTAACTTATCGAGTAGAAGGTAGAAAGTGGATGAAAAATTGATGAAACGGTTTGTGTCAAACTCATAAACGCATAAACTTACGCAAAATACAAGGTAAAAAGAAGTGTTGGAATAAAATACATTTCAGAATTTTGCTAACAGATTCCTGTTGTTATAACCATTTTATCATTGAAAAAGCTATTGTGCGATGTGACATAATAATTTTTTTCACAGATAAACACTTTCTACAATACGAGTAAAAAGTTTAATTGATCGTACGTTTTTTTTTTTTTTTTTTCTAACGTGCATTTTTTCATCGACTCAGATACAACAAATAAAACTTTTTTTTACATTTAATTGGATTTTACTATAGTTTGAAATATGCACATAGCACATTTGTTAGTATGTAAGAATAAAATTATTTCTGGCTCATTTTTTTACTTTAATTAGATCTGCTCATCATGAATTTAATCGACGTTGATGCTCAAATGTGGAAAGCATTTATAAATGTTAAAAATAATAATAATATTAATTATTAACTCATAAAATGGATGACAAAATGCGTCAATGTAAAATCTTAAGAAAAGCAAACTTTACAATTTTATTTTCATTCAATTTTCCTTTTTTTACAGCGTTTTTATGTATTTCACTTGGTGTGTGTGTGTGTCATCAAATTTTCGATCGTTAATCTAACCAACTTCCCAGCTACTGCTCTGAAACTTTGGGAATCGTTCTTACTCTCCTAACAATGCAATATTTAGGAATTTGCGATAAAATTTAATTAATATTTCAACATTTTTTTTTAATAATACAGTTTAGCTCAACCACTTGGCGCGATATTTTTTTTCTTCTTTTGGCTGAACGTTAAGTCTTTGAAGCGGACCAGGGTAGCCATACTTGGCTGCCAAAATAAAAAAAAATACTTCCAAAATTTGTGACAAGTTTTAAGTAATATTTCACTATTTTTTTAATAAACTTTTCCGCTTTATAAAAACATTGTTTTTAAAAACGTTGGTTTTCCTCTCGAATTTTTGTGCATTTACATCTGCAGAAGCATTCATTTGGTCCCATAATTTAAAAAAACTCGATGTTTTTTCATTAGTTTTAATTTTATTCATCTAATTTGATCTCTTCATAACCTTTAAAAATCGCTTTTGTTATTAGGTACTTATTGGGTTGATCCAAACCAGGGTGATCCTAAAGATGCCATTCAAGTATATTGTGATAAAGAAACCAGCTCTACTTGTGTGGCAGCTAAACCAGATCAAGTAAGTACTTTCTATCAGTTAGAGTATAATATATCCCTCATACAGATTCAAAAGCATATCAACTGATTTTCGTAATGTGAATGAAATTCTATATATACGTCACATTCTCAGTTACTTAATACTGTATTATCTTCATTAGTAAATTTTAATTTATGCTTACTTAAAGTTCTTAAAACACTGATCTTTAGCATATTTTCGAATCAACATGTTTATGATAGCTAACGTATTTTACGGTAAGCATTTTGGAATTATATGGTATTTTAAAGTGTGGGAAAAAAAGGCTCTATAAAGTTTTATAGGAAAGTTTTTGTTTTATTTCCCATTTAATTCTGAAATCCATTATAAAAACTAATCTATTTTCCAAGGTTAGCATAATACACTTTTCTTCATATATTTTATCATTAAAGAAAAACAAAAGAAATTTTACTTATTTTAAGCTCCGCAAAATTTTTTCCGTGCGATTTTCTATCATATACTGCTAAATTTGAATTTTTTCTCATCAACCTTGATTACAAATTTATAGTTTCTTTCTTTATGAAATTACAGATCCAGAAGAAGAATTACTACATAGGAAAAAGTCAAGAAACATGGTTCAGCTCAATGAATGGCGGATTTACCGTAAGTAGAATTTGTCATGTAGCGAATTTTTCTTTAAATTGGTTTAGGTACGGCATTTCTATTTGTTTCATTTTAATTTTAACTTTATTTTTATCTAGTTACAACCTCTCAAAAACCCGCGGACGACAGCTTTCTCGAAGTCGTTTTCGCCTTCGAACTGAAATCCCACCCCCTAACGCTCTCTCCGCCCATTGCTATATATGCTTCTTAGCTTACTGGCTACAGCGTCCAATGGCAATGCGCTTTCGTAACTTTACTTTCCAACTTTGTTTCGGCAGTTCCTCACTCTGCCGAAACGCCCAGGTGCTTATTGCCTTGATCACAATTATTATAATTGATTACAATTAAGCTAAAATTTTATTAAATGATGCACTTTAACTTTTTAATAGTAATTCTGATGAGAGGGTATGTTTTTAATTTTAAAACAGATACCTCGTAATTTTAACCGTTACCGTTACCGTCATGTAGCGAGTGATATACAATGAAATGATCTTTGAAATACATCCTCATTATTCTTTTCAATTATTTCATTTCAGTTCAGCTACAGAGCAGACAGAATTCAACTGAGCTTCCTGCAGCTATTGAGTAAGACAGCAGAACAAAACGTGACAGTCCATTGCCGAAACATGCTGGTTTATAAGAACAACAAACTTGATAATGTAAAGCGAGCAGTGAAGTTGATGGCGTACAATGATCTTGAACTAACGGCTGATGGAAATCCGATGTTCGCGTTTACATCGCTAGAAGATAGTTGCCAGGTTTGTATCCTCATAATAACTTGTGAAATTACAAACACAGAATTTCTGGATTATGTAAATGATCTCGATAGCCGATGATGATTCAGTTAAGCTGTGAGTTCGAAACCTGTTTCACTAAATTCTCATTCTGTAGAAGATTGCCGTAAGTTAAATCTGTTGAGACTCAAGGTCCTCTCGTTGTTGTGAATGTGAAGAGAGGGGTTCCACTTCAGGTGACGACTTCGTCCTCTGACTGTGGTTCAAGGTTACTCGGTGCATTGGCAGCGTTTAGAGCACCTTACGTCGCGCAGAAATAGGCAACGAGAAACGTTAAATAGACGACGTGCCCTAATCCCTTAAAGGAGCTATTGAGATGGAAAGATACGCGAGAGGTGAACTAATTATTAAATTTTGTCTATGAATTCAAATTTTAATTTAGCCATCTTTGATATATAACATCACTCGAGTTGTAAAACCCCGAGTTTGTTCACTGTACGAAATATAGACCGTCTAGGACGAGAAGAGTCCTGGTTCAAAATTCTCAATAAATAAGTTCACTTCATCACGGAGAGAAACGGAGTAGTAAGGGGTGTAAAACGTTTTCAACAGTCACAGCTTTTCCCATGATGGTCAATCTATAAATAATATACATTTTTTCATATTGATTAAGTTGGTATTTCAGAAGTCTTGTGTGATCATCTATTAATATTGAATATTATATCTCTAACGGAAGAAATTACAATAATGAATTATTAATACGGTAGTCGATGATTTGTAACAATCTATATTTTGGCACCGATCGCTTTCGTATTTTTTTGTATGAATTCGGGAGTTTGTTGATCTTGATCGCCAGGTCACGACACAGCTCAGCCCTCATGTTGTTTCGCCGTACGAAATTGATAAACAATAACGTCCCATTAAGTACAGTGATTCTTATTTTTTATAAGATTACATATCAATATTGTGCTAATTAATTTTCAATTTAGTACAGTATTTCTATCTGGTTACATATCATGTTTCCATAATATAACAATTGCGTATTTATAGTGTACTAGTACTGTAAAATGTTCTCGAAAACCAACAGGTGTTCTTCAAGTGCCAATAAAGCAAATAAGTGCAAGCAAGGGACTAAAGTAGCAAGTCACGACTTGTTTTAACTATCATTGTTCTTCTTTAATTTTTCCTTTATGCTGTGTTTTTATCAGTTTAAGAATATTCAATTAAATTTATATTCGATGTATGAATTTAATTTTGCAGCTGCTAGAATGATGAAATTGTTTGTCGCCTATTTATACCTTCTATGCAGGTTCATAACGTGTGTAAACGCATTTAATATATTTTTGATCGTTTAAGTTCTTATCTAAAGTGATTTGTCTTTGATATACCCGTTAAAACTACGTTGACGCTCAATAATCCAGAAAATCACCAATCCGACATTGCCGTGCTCCCGAATATGCCAGATTAAACAGCGTCTACTGTAATATGACTAAAATACAAAAGGGATGACCAACATATAATTTACGTTAGTCCCCCCGTCCCCCCAAGAAACCCCATTGATTTCAACCGTATCCTACGTTGTGAATGTCTTTAGAATATTTTAAAACTCCTTTTTTATGGGTTTTCTTCTACTCACATTGTTTATCTGGGTCAAATCTTTAAAAGCTTTCATTTTAAAGCGCTCAATTGAGTTTTCTATACACGATTGTTTTGGATAACAAAACGAAAATTTAACTATAATTAATAAAAAAAAAAAAAAAAATTGGTTAAAGCTAATTATTTAAATAATAATAAAATTTTACGCCAAATTTCTCGCCAAGTCGCCAAATCCATCTCTAAGGTGAAGGGGTCATTGCTAAAACTCTCTTTTGTTTATTATTTTGTTAAAAATTAATGAAAAATAAATTTTTATTTTCAATTTTAATTTTGATTGAAAAAATAAAAAAAATGTGAAGTATGAAAGAAAACCCATGTTCAAAAAACTTGTTTTTTACCGGTGATATTCAAAATAAATATTTTTCATTTCAGTACCGAGACAACAAGTGGGCACAGTCTATTCTAAAATACGAAACGGACAAGCCACAAAGACTACCAGTTGTAGATATTGCACTCAGAGATATTGGTTCCAGGAATCAAGAATTTGGAATAGACTTAGGACCTGTGTGCTTTTCATAATACTGGTGAAGCTTTGGCCTTGTGATAAAGTTACTTACAACCTTATTCGAAAAATGATACGAACTTTCATTCATGTGGATCTATGTGTCCCTTAATAAAAAAATCACTGCCAATATTTATCATTAACACATTGTTTTTAGAATCATTTCGAATGCGCTCATTTATAAAGGACGATGCAGTTAAACTGTAAATTTCGAGTGTGTTTTCCGCATTATGTGTCTCGGATTGATTGTTCACATTGTTACGTTTTTCAAGCCTTAAATATTTCATTTTTATATATAAATTTTCTTTGTATAAATGTTGTATTTACAGATTTTGATAAATGACACATCTTTTTTTTCTCTCAATTTACAGCTGAATTTATTAATATGTCTTTCTCATGGTTGTGTCTTTTTGATGTATTAAATGCTCTCTTATTCAAACAATGCTCATTTTTTAACACTTTAAAATAAAAGTATTCTATTTTGAATTACTGTATGTTGAACTAAATATCTTAGTTACGCATAGACACTTAAAATTATTGCCAAGATGTTTAATGGGTCTCGCCACCTTTTGACCATTTTTTTTAAAAAATTTATATGGGGATTTTATTTATCTCAAATGCATATTATTGATAATTATTACAAAACGAAGAAAATGTAACATAAATGATAAGAATTAATTTACAGAAATTTTAATTTTTTGTTAAAAAATATAACATTTTTTAAAAAATTTAATTATTTTTAAAAAATTTCATTCTTTTATAGTTGTCAATATTTTGTCCCCCAAATTGTTTATGCTTATAAGAATTTGAGTTGCAACTTTAACTCCTGATTTTACTAGTATACATATATGGAACAATATTTAAAACAACAAGATTTCTTCTATGTTTTCATTTTTAGCATTTTTTTCTTTTCGAGGTACTGCAAAAAAAAAAAAAATACCCAATTATATTAAGTATATTATTACAAACACATACTAAAACATTCAAGCTTCCCAGTAAATATATCTTGTTATCCTTTTTAACGCTATAATTATATGAAAAAAATTTAAACTGAGACAATGCATTTTAAAGAAAACAAATATGTAAGAATTATCAAAACTATTTCCAATTTTTTAATAATTACTATATTTACTGTCTAGATCCTTAAAATTGGACTAGATCTTTAACATCAAATCTAATCAAGTTCGTTTTGAAGACATTAAACAGATATATAAGCTTTTATTTGAAGTATACCTGAAAGAAAACAATTCATGAATTATATGATGTTTCTTTAGCTGACTTAGTTGTGTAAACGAACACATCTTAAACATATCAAACTCTTAAAACAAGGTATATTTGCATCTGTATGGAACATACATTCATCAAAGCTCAGCAACCTGATATTTCAATAAATGTTTTCATTTTTTTAAAAAAAAGCGGTTATTTTTCATATGAAGGTTCTTTTAATAATTAATGCATGTTCGTTTCAACCTATAAATATTTCTTTTGTGAAAAAGAAAATAACTCAATATGGGACATTTGTAGATTCGATTTTGATATATCATAAGCAATGACTTGTGATTTCTTTAAATGCTGCAGTTGTTCAACTATTCTAGTAATAGCATTACGTACTAATACAAATTTCTTGAGTGGGAATACGTGTCAGTCCAATATGAAGAATAATTGCAAATGACATTTTATTCCAAAACATTTAGAACAGGACGAACACAGATATCAAAATTCGGACATATTAACAATACAATCAGGAAACATAACACGATACAAAGCAGAACTTGTAATAGCAGTCACAGCCCCAGTAATATTCTCCCAGTAACATTCTTTACTTCCAAGGAAGACTCCGGCAGATACAGGCCACTTTTCAGAAAATTCGTTCAACTACGCTACCAACAGATTCCTCTGCAGATCCGCTCAGGCAGTGCCGACTGCTTCCAATTGATTCCCTTCTTCATATCTCTCCGTATTTTTGTCTCTTAACCAGGTGTGACGTCACAGGAAAAGTCAGGAAAAGTCCGTAACTTTCCTCCCAGTCGAGATTTCTACAAGATCCCAATATTTTCTAGAAACTTCATTTTGCCGTCAAAATGCCCTCCAAGGTTAACGGGTCATGCTTAAGTTTTCCTTGACTGACCAATGAAATCTGTGTAAATGTTTTCCTTCTTTTATATGAGATACATTGCGGGAAGCGTCATTTAAAATTCGAAACAATACTCTGAGAATCACGTAGTATTTTATAATCAATATGTTCATTTCTAGTTTGTGGTTGTATTTTAGATTTTATCAAATTCAATTTAAATTTTTAAAATTAAATACAACTTTTCCTCGACTTATGATTATCCGCACTCTCAATTACAAAAGATTCAATAATTTCAGGTTGTATTTCTAGTTACAGAATGTACATTGTGTATTTTCCCATTATGTGCAGTAATCATACGTACACACATTTTTGTGATTCATGTATAGTTTTTATAACTTTTTCTATTGAAAATATGTAGATACATGGTAGAAGCAAAGGCATATTTCTCGTCATCTAATCGAGGCTAAAAATTACGAAAATGATAGGAGTCAAGTTAGACTTCTACCTTCAGGTACTTTAGGTTTCCAAATCGCCAGAAGCTGTCCCTTGCTCATATTTTTCTATGAATAATTTCAAGGATATGGTCTGTCGTTTATTTAGACCAAAGGGTTTATAATAATAATAATATAAGAGTTGTAAAAATAAGAATATATAATAATAAGAATATAAAAGCTGTAATAGTAAAAATATAAGAATATATAATAAGAACATAAGAGTTGTAATAACAAGAATATAAAAATATATAATAATAAGAATATAGGAGCTGTAATAATAAGAATATAAGAGTTATAATAATACAAATATAAGAATAAATAATAATAATAATATAAGAGCTGTATTAATAAGAAAATAAGAATTGTAATAACAAGAATATATAATAATAAGAATCTAAGAATATATAATAGTAAGAATATAAGGATATATAATAAGAAGAATATTAGAATTTATAATAATAAGTATCTAAGAGCATATAAAGAATATAAGAGTTGTAAAGTATAATTCCGATGAAAGACCAGCTCGTTACTTATGACGTATAAGTCGGAAAACAGATTTCGATCGACATTCGAGAGACTCTGTAATGAAGTTGGAGAAAAACCTGTTAAGATATATTCGATTTTTATCTAATTTCTTCAAAATTAAGCTTGAGAATTCGTAAGTGAAATGTGTGGAAAAAGTAATTCAATGAAGTATTAAGAGATTCTAGCATATATATTATTTTTTCAGTAATAGAAGGCGATTCAAACACGTGTTTTTATTAAATAATACATAGAATGTTGTTATGTGTATGTTTCTTTTCTGCCAACTAACAAATAATTTCGTTTGTAAACTTATAAGTTAAAGATATAAGAGTTTAGATATAAGATTATCTGTCTACGTTTTGAGTAAAATGAAAAAAAAAAAATTTAAATAGTCAAAAGTATCAAAAAATTATTTAGAAAAGAAGGGAAAAAATAATTATTATTTCGCTAAGAAAAAATCAGGTATTAATTTTTTATTACGAATTCAGTCATAAATTTTTTATTCACTTTTTATCTCAGTAATAATCAAAAGAAATTTTTTTTTTAAAAAAAAAAAAAACCGCATATATTCTACACGAATATTCTCCAAATAATAAGCCTTTCCCGCACTTTTTTTTTCGCCGATTTTCTATTTCTTTTGGTTTACTCGAGACATTTAGAATTTAAAATATCTAAAAGCGAATTATCTGAATCAGAAGTCAAAAAATTCCTTAATTACCTTCATTAAATTTTGTCTAAAAACATTTGAAGAGTTATATTCTTTCCTTTACAGTACCGATGCTAATATTTATTATGTCTTAAAATTCTTTTGGCGTAAAGTTTTCATGGGATATTTTTGTTTTCGCACATGCGCATTTTTGTTTTCCTAAGTATAAGAAAAATACGAAAATGCCCTACAGAGTCCCCCTTTTATACATTTTTAATTAAGAGATTGAAAATAAAACCATAAAAAACCCCCAAAAATAAATGCAGATATTTCCATGAGGCAAAATATTTGCGTATTAACAAAAATCCAACAAATAAGAACAAGAGAATAGAAACAAACTGCTCAGAAAAGAAAAAAAAATTGATTAGTTTTTTTTCTCACCTGTACATTTTTGAGGTGTGGGTATTAAATAACGAGTTTAACACTGTTAAATATTTTATTTTGACATTATATGTATTTACTTATTGGCACCTTCAATGTACACCCCTCCTCTATCCCTACAACGTTCCATGCGAGTCTTCCATTGTTCGAAACAGTTCTGGAAGTTTTATCCTATCGGCTTCTTCAGGACGCGTGCAGCTTTCTCTTTCACAGCTTCAACGGACTCAAATCTTGTTCCTTTTAATTCAGATATCACCTCAAGAAATAGATAGAAGTCGCATGGCTCAAGATCCGGCGAATAAGGCGGATGGTATAACACTGGGTTATGCTGTATTTGGCTAGAAACTTTTTGAAAGGCAATATGGAATGAGCCGGCGCATTGTCTTGGTGGAAAACTTAGCCGTACGGTTTCTTTGTTCATTTCTACAGTCTCAGCAATCGCACGAATTCTTAACTGACGGTCAGGTTGAACCAGATTACCGATTATTTCGATATTGTCATCCATTTATGATGTGGAAAGCGACTCGGGAGTGAATAATCTTCAACGTCTTCTCGGCCGTCTTGAAAACGCTTGGACCACTCAAATACACGTGCAATAGATATTCATTGCCACATACTTCTTTCAATACGTTCTTCTTCAGCAGTGGTTTTTCCAAGTTTCATGTGAATTTTCATAACAATTCATTGCTCTATCGTTTTTCCTGCGAAACAAAAAAAGAACTCTCATATGAAAGAAGGCTACGGCTATACGGTTTTTTTTACAGAAACGAGAGATACTGCATTCGCAAAAGAAGGCTTTAAGTTGTCGGTCGCTGTCGTTTGGCGCATGCGTACTTCTTCTGTAACAGCGTCAGTCTCGTTATTTAATAGCCTCACCTCGCACATGTAACTTTAAAGCTGATGTAACCGAGATGGTATAATGATTATATAGCGTGATTGACTACGAGCACTGTCTACCCAGGTTCGATTCCCGATGGCTCCTGCTTGGATAGCGAGTAATGGGTCATCTCAGCCTTTCAACCCTCTGGGGTCGATAAATGAGAACCAAGTTCGCTTGGGAAGTTGACTTGGAGTCCAGCGTTAGCTTGGCCACTCGGCCTGGACACTAACTCGTCCCAGCCCCAAAGGTTACAAGAACGAAAATGAGCACCACCTGACGGGCCTTTTTGAAATAAATATAGCGAATATATAAAGAATGGTTAATAAAGGGTTTTATTATAATATATAAAATTAATTATACTATTATCCTATAAAGATTGGGCGTGGTAGCGTAGTATTCACGGTCTCGCACTTGCGACTGGTATTTCTTCGAATCGAGGCTCGAGCCTTGATGCCTCTAAGAACCTGCCTTGTAGTGGGGCTGATGCACGTTAAATCTGATCAAGGTCTTAATTTCTCATTGGCATGGTGGGGTTTAGAGAGGGAGATGCTAACTCAGAAGTCGTCCTCTTCATTTAACCGAGGTTCAAAATTATGAGGTTCGTTGCCAATAACCCTCGTGTTGCTTCTCAGTCAGACGGTTATTTACAATCGCATCACATGTAGAGGGGCTTACCTGTTAGACAGGAAGCTTTCGGTCCTTGATTAAATCAAATTGAAAACTTGACTCATGGAGCAGATTAATTTGACATCACTGAGCTGTTTATTTTAGATGTTACATCGCAAATAATATAGAGTATAATAAACAAATTTTCGCTGATACAAATTTCGTAATATTCTATCTTGGTCATTATCTGAGCATGAGAGAAGATTGTCTGAACTTTGATCTAGGGAAAGTCTCACGTCTGTTCTCTCTATCTTCATGTTCTCTCTATCTTTGTTACATGTTATAATTATTACAAATGGATAAATACTGACATTTCAGAATTTTTTTTAAATGAAATTTAACAATTTAAGACTATATTAACTTTTTTTAAAAGAATTTTATCTAGAATTAGCTTTTAAAATAATTCTATAAATTTTTACATTTATAATTCGTTTTAATTATTTCTTCTAATTTTTATTTCTCTATTTTACAACTACTGCAGCGATTATCTTCTTCAACAGCGCCAGAAGTTAAAATGCCTTTCTATCTAGTCCAAATAGGGCGTTCTCTTTAACCTGGTTGGTTAAGGCATGACAAAAAGCGACCGATCAACTTTTCTTCGGACCGCTGGTCCAGGGTTCGAAACAACACTGCCGCATCAAGGTGGCCAACCGACTACACTTTTCCCCTCTATGGGGTTGGAAAAACGCCCTCCGTCGAACTACGAGTGACTTTTTTTAATCGAAAAATAAGGATTAGCATACAGCCTCTTAATACACCGCGACTTCCGAACGTAAATTCAAAATTGAATGTCTTCTGAGTTATAGAAGGATATTGAACGAACGTTTGACTCTAGTTCCTTTTGAGTCACTAAGAATTACAGTACGAAATTTAAAATTATGTAAGAAATTAAGGATATTTCAATTTTTTTTTTTTTTTTTTTTTTTACTGTACTTTTTTTTCCTAAACAGTAACAACATTCCAGTATAGACTGTTGTGAAGTTCAACGATCTACAAAAGAATTTTCGACAACGTAGATTTTCCAAATATATATTCCATTTTTTTATTAAAAGAAATTTAATTCGTTTAGTTAACCTCTCATTTGAGTTGTTCTTCTGAACTACTGAACTATGTCGAGGTATTCGAGTGGTCTTGATCCCTCGACTTCACGACCGGCGTTGTTGCAGTCAGGTGGGGAGTTCGAGTCTAGATTCCACTTAGAACCAGCTGTGTAGGAGACTGATGTACGTTAAATCTGTCGATGCACAAAGATCTTTCGTTGGTGTGGTATGAAAGTTAGGAGAGAAAGGTGCCAGCTCAGGTCACTTGACCGAGGTTAAAAATTACGATGTCTGCCTTCAATAGTCCTCGTGTTGCTTCTAAGTTCTACATTAGTAAGCAACTATTCAATCGATCAAGATTGAGCTGGGGTTCATTATAATTAAGGTTTCTAATTTTGTTGAAAGCTACGCACGAATAGAGTCGTAACTTTATTGAACATGTCGAACGAAATATCTACTGCACATTAAATCGAACAAATTCACCAAAACCTCACATGGCAAGGTATAAAAATTGAAAATGTGGCACAGTCTGAAGAGACGTCCTCGTCAATTGGCTTGATTCTAAAAGATAAATTCCATCACCTATAAGTGGCCGCGGTAGCCTAGTGGTCACAGTCGCGGATTCGCAGAGGAGTTGTTTGCTTCGAGTCGAGAGTTCGAGCGTTGATAACACTTAACACTCGCTGCGTAGCGGAGATGATGCACGTTAAATCTGTCGAGGTCCCAAGTCTTCCCTCGACACCATGTGAAAGCTTAGAGAGGGAGGTTCCAACTCAGATGTCGTCTTCGTTACTTGATCGAGGTTCAAAATTACGAGGACAGTCACCAGTTGCTTCTCAGTGTGACCTAAGCAAACAATAACATCCAATTTGCTATCGAATATTTCGAGAATGTTAACCTAATGATGTTATACTTAAATATACTGAAAACTTTTACTTTGGATGAAATTTTTATTTATTTATTTTATTAACTTTGGAATACATATAAATGCCATCTATGAGCAAGAAACAGAATTACAAGCATATATACAGAGCAGGGCTTGCATGACGTCCCAAGGGCGGTATGCGATATATATGCCAAAAATTTGCTTGATGACCAAAGGGCGTCAAGATTCCAATGGGTTAATTATAACCAGTCAATCAACTATTGCATACTCCTAAAGCTCATGCGACTCGAGAATAAATGCGTGAATTGATTGAAGAATTACGAGCTAGATCTGATTTTATTAATAATTGTTGTATGATTGTTTAGTTGTGTTTTTTTATTAACGTCGCACTAGAAGCAACACGAGGGCTATTGGTGACGGACCTCGTAATTTTGAACCACGGTCAAGTGACGACACCTGAGCTGGCACCCCCCTCTCCTAACATCCACACCACGCCAACGGGAGGACTTTGGGCCCCGAACAGATTTAACGTGCATCAGCCCCGGCTACACGGCGGGTCTTTGACGGCCAAGAATCGAACCCGCGACTGAACGAAAACCGCCGGCCGCTAGTTCACGACCTTGACCACTAGGCTACAGCGGCCCCTTATTTTTAAGTTAACTTCACTCCACAACTTCACGAAAAGTTTTGGGGATAAATCTCATAATTAATAAACACGGTCAAGTGACGATGATGACTCTTGAGCTGATAACTATCACCCGAGACTTCCACATCTCGCCGGAACCGCGGTAGTTTGGGATAGTAGAGAAACGGACTAAAAGCAGATGTGTATTCGGGACCAGACTTTGGCTCTTCAAAAGCGTCGTGAAACGGGAATAATGCACTTTAACTGAATCTTATCGGCAAGTAAAGATCTTAGTGGTGTGGATGTGAAGGGTGAGGCGACAGCTCAGATGTCGTTCTCGTCACTTAACCAAAGTTCAAATAACGAGATGCGTCACCATAGCTTTTGCATTGCTCTAGAATGAATTTAATCATTCCACAAATCAGTCCCCAAATTACTTCATGAGGATTTATTAGGTTTAAATTACAATATTTATCGTTATTCCTCATAAAATTATTTAGCATAATCAGAGCTCAAACCCCTGATTCATCTCGATTTTAAATTTGCATTAAACCTTTTGTCATCTTAAGCCTCTGCAAAATTATAGGGACAACACTAGAGTTTTTTTAAGCTCCCTTTTCTCATTTCCACACCAAAGATGGGTCCCAGTTCGAATGGGACCAAGTTCGATTTAACGTGCTGCAGCCCACTTTACTTCACATAACCAACTTCTGATAGGATCGTAACCGAAACGGACCATCACCGGCCGTGGTCTCAGCTGTAAGCATTTGGCTGTCGCTGTCTTATCATTGTTTATTGGTCGTTTTTCCATACATTAATTTTCCATGTATCTAAGATTCATCAAACACTACCAATACGCCTCGTAATTTTAAGCCCCAGTAAGATCACGAGATCGACATCCAAGCTGACACCCCACTCTCCACATCTACTCTACGCCAACATCCGACAACTTTGAGTTCCGACGGATTTAACTTGCAATAGCCCTTCTATTCGACGGGCCGTTTAGTGGAACAAAGCTCAAACTCGCGGTTCGAGTAAAGCATCGTCTGTCACGAGCTCAATGCCATTAGGCTATTGTGACCATATGGTCTCACTATTAGAAGGAAGGAGATAATAGAATTCTCACTTAATATTTCTAAAAATCCTTGAGTCTCACATTAAGAGTTTTTTTTTTCCCTCCAAAAACCATTGCATTCAGGCGTATTCCTCGTTATCTGGCTATGGATTGGAAACAAAATGACTTTTTATACCGTTGATCATTATGTAGGTCGCAGTGAACAACAATGATTTCCTGAAGGACTCACAACTGATTTTTTTTTGTTTCTTTATTAATGATCTTCTTAGGAGCAACATGATAATTATTGAAGATAGGTCTCGTAATGTAGAATCACCGTCAAAAATTGACTTATAAATGATATTGGCTGAAAGATGTGATTTGTTTTTTATTCATATTGCATTAAAACTACATATCATGTTATAGAGGACCTGGTAGTACTTGAGTTCTCTCCACAGAATACCCCATAAGGACTACGAAACTCAATTATAATGCTTTTGTAATTCTATTGTGCGGTCCTCGAACCTCGAATCTGCTGTCCAATGATCATCATGTCTTTTCTCTGACCAACTGGTTACTGTCTTCGCCTTTACCAGTACTAAGAAAATATCCAAGTTCTGTCAGAATATTTTAATAAAATAATTCATAATACTCTTCAGTTTTCTTGAGTGGTGGGTGAGTGTGAAAGAGTAGTCCCAATGTAGCTCATGCATATCGTAAAAGGTTACTAACATGGATACTCAGTGTCTAGGAGTATAGCCGAGCCCCCTACCCATGGGAATTATATCAGGGGACTGGTCCTCCAGGGCTTGTCTTTTTTATATAAGTACAGGCATCAGGACTCCCGAGGCACCCTAGGAATCTTTTTCCTTCCCATGGAGCTTACCATCTTAAGTAAACTCGGATGACACGCCCCGGGTCTACCCTAGCAATCTTTCTATATTTCCGACCCTCCTTGTCAATCAATTTTTAATATAATTCAGTTTTCCCCCCTCAAATGTCTAGATCATAGCTTTACCTTTTTTGACGCAGCATATCCACATTTGACTCTTGCACCGTCAAAATACTATTACATATTCACTCGGTTTTCTTGAACTCATAAGTAGTTCTTTTAGCCAGTCTGAAATTGGGCTTCATAAAAAAAATATCTTAAAAACATTTAAACTTAGAACGAAAAATCAAATTAATAGATCCATCAAAATTTGTCTAATAGGTTATAACAATACAAGTTTAGTTAAAATTATACAAGCAAATGAGTGAAAAACAATATCACAAACTATGCAGCAGTAACCAATTTCTCCAAATCCTTTCTCACTTATTGAAGAAGAATGAATATTTTAAGTCTCAGTTCGTATGTTAAAAATGTAAAAGATGCATAGTTAAATTTTGTTTCTATTACACTCTTATGATGGAAATGCGAAATGTCTATTATGAAGTGTGTGAGTGAGTGACTGGGGGGTTTAATGGTGCAAGAGCCAGAAGTGGCTATGCCGGCCAAACAAGGTGAAGCGATAAATATAACAGCAATAATCGTATCATTCTGTGCAAAGATAAAATTCTTCAAAATTGATTCATTTAAAAGTGTTTAAAAGTTACATTGGAAAGAATTAAATATTGAGAAACGTGGTATAAAAGAGCAAATAGAAAATCGGAAAAATGAGACTGTTCTGTTACGTATCGATTATGAAATTTACCCTTTCCAAATTGGGGTGTCATGACCTAAGACTCCGAGCTCTTAAATAAATCACAAATGCGCATTACGTCAGAATTTATAAATTTCTAGATGCATCTATGTTTTCATCGCCATAAGGTTATTACTTTCTTGAATCACAATTGTGCCTACTTGGTTTTGCTCCACGTGGCTAGAAACGACGCATGCGTAGTGATGAGTGAAATTATGTTTGAAGTGCAAATGGCTGCCAGCTTGCTGCATCGTGAAGGAGGATAGTTAAATATTGTTCTTAATTACCAAAATAATTAATTTTTCGTATTTGTTTCATATTTATTTCGAAGCAGGGTAAGTAAATTTGCATAATAATTTAAATTTGGAAGGTTTACATAATATGGAATGTTCTTAAACCATTGCACTGCTTCAGCCCATTTACAATCTTGTTCTTAAGTGACAATCATTTTTATATAGTATGTTATACATATGCATTAACTTTTATTTTTGAATTAAATTAAATAAGCTGTTCTATGTATTTATATAACAAGCACTTTTATCAACAAAAAAATATTACATTTAAGTAGTTACATTAGCGAAATTTGTAATCATTTTCGAAATAATCTGGTTTGTGTGTGTGTTGAATAAATATTTAAGTACTTTATATTGCATATAATAATGAGAAACTTCAAATCTTCAATCATTATCAATAATTCAATGTAGCATAACCGTTCATTTTCCAAACATTCTGAAAGAATGTGCAATGGCTATATTTATTTTACGTAAGACATTTTATGTTTAAGTTTATATTTAGATATCCGATTACTTAATGTATGGTTGAAAGCATATATTATCAGCCAAGTATAACAAGTAAATTTCATTTACAATTGCAAGAAACGTTTTGAAATATAAATTGTTTTCATTTAAAATAATCAGCGCATTTGAATAGACGGGATGCATTTGGATAAGGATTTGGAATAAAGTTTAAGCAGTAGTTTTTAACTCAGGCTTTTATCTCCGAAATATTACAACCTCCTGAAATGTTGATATAATTTTTAGTTTCCCATACCAAAGATGTGCAAGTAGTTTTATTTTAAAAAATGTTGGAACAAAAAAATTTAAGTTCATACTAAAGTTTTATACATTAATCAAACAACTTAACAATTAAAAAAATATATAAGTGAAAAACTTTTTATGCAGTACTCTGCAATCTTCAATGATTCATTCAGAATTACGTAATTCAAGATTACAGTTAAAATACTTGTTTGAAGTAGACTTTAACTAACTTTTGACGAAACTGAAGATATCACTGGGAGTTTGAATTTAAAATAAATACTTAACTTCATGCAGCAAAACGAAAGGAAAGAATCATATACAATCCCGAATTTCAATCAGAAATTTTTCTCCAAAAAATTAATTTTGGAGTTAATTTTCCTTTTATTTCAGCAGGGCATTTTTTCCATTGTTATAGATCTGTGTAAAATATATTTAATCTTGAAGTGTTTTGCATATAAAAAGAACTTTAAATACCCTGCTGTATACACATTTATTGTAATGTGTATTTAGTAAATTTTTATTAAATGTATGAATAATAGTCTTTGATGCTCTATATCTCATTAAATAAATTTATACTAGCATACACAATATATGTGAGTAATGGTCTTAAGAAGTTTTGAAAAATTACTTGTATTTAAAATGGCTTTATTTTAGACAGTGCTCCCCAACTTAGCGCCTAAGGTTGATCGCTTTGACAACTAAAAGAATCTCTAATGAAGCTTTAATTCAGGTGTATTTTAAATTTTTGACCTGAAATGTTCGTTATGAGTGTGTTTAGAGATATTAAGAGGGTTTTGGTTCTTTTACCAAAATATAAATTAAAATTTGTATTTAATTGATTAAAGGATTTGAAAGTTTCATTTAAAATGACAAATGAAATTGTTTCTATTTTGAATGCTATATTATTTTGGAATTTGTCATATTAAAATTCAAATGATTTAAAAAAAAAAAATATTCAATATAATCATGTATTAGTGAAACAGTTTATTCAATGCACTCCATTTATATAAATTTAAGAAGGTATTAAATTCTGATATAACATTATGAGAAAAGACTATTCTCATAGGCAATTAGAAATAATGGAAACACGATATTTATACAATTTGAAAAAAAATAGATGCTTTTCTCCTCCTATTTTATGCAGTTTAAAAAAAGTCATGTATAAAAGATTTTTTTATTATTTTGTTTATTTATTAATTTGTTTTTCACTTTTTGAGTTGCTCTTTCATAAGATAATTTATTAAAAAATGAATGTAGTAGATTTATTTTATTTGAGTTTTCATCTCATTCTCAGTCATAATTTGAAATGGATTTGTGTTTAAGTAGTTTTACCTTCACTTGTTAGAAGGGCACCATCAAATTATCTTGATTCCAAGTCGTACTGAACTTAGAATCACTATCTTTGATACAACCTTACCTGGTGATTTCTCGATGTTGGCATACATCATCGTGGTGCCTAACAGACAAGTACATTCTTTTTTATATATTGATATGACTTGATTAAATTACTACTTTTACAAATTAATTTTAGTTTTGTAGTCTATTGTTCTGTTATTTCGAAAGTTATGGAACAAATTGTTTATTTCTAAAGGAATTTTTAGTGTCTATGAAAGAAAGATCTCATCCTTAATATAGTTATATATTTAAATTTAAATAAAATGAATTATCAATTACTGGGTCTCTCAATTTTTTAACATAAATAAAGATCTAAAATGCTGTCTCAAATATGTAAAAGTATAATCAAAACTTTCTTGTTAATTTGCTACAAATGATCAATTTAACTGTTCAACATATCAGAGATCTTCATTGTATGGAATAAGATCTCTATATCTCTTACTTTGTAAAGCTTTGAAGCAAACCATATTTTAAAATGACGGATAAATTATTCTATATATTTTTGAAAAAGAAATTGCCCGCTTATCAATATGATAGATAAATGG
>BMAW01052742.1:67503-97483 GCA_019974015.1 Nephila pilipes
AGAGAGATCCTTGATTCTGTCCTCAATTCTCGAAGTGTTATATAAAGTCTGATTGTTGCTAATCTAAGAATATTTGATTATATTAATTTAATTATATGTATTCTAGCTTTCTGAAAAGGGACTGAGTATAAAAATTAGAATACGGTATTTTGTTTCACATGAAAGGTTTTAAATTTGTTCTGTGTAGAAAACTTTGCACAAATTTAACTCTTGTTTTCCCAATCTTTAATTTTTAACTCGGGAAAATAAAGATTTATTCTTTAAAAAAAACATTTCTTAAAATTATTTAGTATGGTTATTAAATAAAGATATATGTACTATGCTAGGTAATTAAGATCCAAAAGAGGTAGGAAAGATAGGTTACAAAATTGTATTATGTATGAGTATATATTTACTAGAATAATTTACTAAACAATATTTTCTTTATCTATTGTCAGGAATTGACTTGCTTTTTGATTAATTTATGAATTTTATTTTTCTGTATAGAATTGAATTTATTTTGTATTTCTTAGTCTTTAAATCAATGTATTCCAGTATATTTTTTCTGTATCTTCAAATGTGATTCTTTATCAGTAAAGGTTTTCTTTTTTCTTAAATAGAATTTGTTTATTCGTATGATGAAATGCTTGGTTGTACGTGATGAAGGTAAGAATATTTTTTTAAGTCATTTCCTTATATTTTATGCAATGTAATTAAAATATGTGTAAAATGATGCAAGTTTCAAAAAACTAGTATTTAAATTCTTTTAATTTAAATCACTGTAAAATCTATATTTTTTGAGCTGCTTAAATTTTATTTAATTTTAGAAAAAGTCCTGAAAACAAGTGTCAAAACTATAAAACTTTTGTTGATTATGCTTATAGTTTTTTAAAAATATTTTAATAAGTGTAATATTATCAGGGTATCAATCAAAGGTACTTCCCCCCCCCCCTATTTTAAGGTGCAGTTCCAACCAAACTCACACCAATAATTTCCAGTCTAATAACACACCTTCGCCATTTCCCAATCCAATCATTGTTCATTTAGTTTTGGTGAAAAATTGTTTGGGAATTTATTCATGCATTTTTAGAATAGTAGGTTTTGAATTTGTTTTAAATCAATTGAAACTTGAATAAAGTTTTAAATCAATTGTAACTTGAATAAACTTTTAAATCAATTGTAACTTGAATAAACTTTTAATCAATTCTAGTCAAACTGAACACTTTTAAAATATTTCTTGCTCATTCTACTGAGGCTTTATGTATTCAGTTCTTGGCATCGTATGTAAATTAAAAGAACATGTCATTTTTACCCATTTTTGTTTATTTTAGTTGTTTTGTTGTTTTTATTTTATTGACGGACCAGCTACGCTTGTTTCTTTTTTACTTTTTATTTGACCACACAACATCTATAAGCTATTTACAAGTGCAGCAAATTTTAATTATTTTACAATTGTGAGCTTCAAAATTTTAGAGTTCTATTATTGCTCACGTCAACGTATTACAGAGAAAATTCTCGTCTAGCTTATTCCACAGAAAGTTTTCATCTGCTGGTACAGCGTGAAGAGCAGAATATTTGCATTAGTGCACATGCACCAACAATCTTGTTATAACAATATGTTCTATGATAATCTTTATTCGACAAAACTGGCAAGATCTTAATTCAAAGCAACTGTATACATTTTTTTACTATATGTTTTGAATTCTTGAGTACTATTATCATAAAATGATTAATTTTTTTGAAGTTTTAAATTAAAGCAAATGAGGAATAAGTTTGAAGTAAAACTCTTTATATGTGGTGATATTATTCTATAAAGATGAGACTATTTGATGATTTTCTTTTCTGGCTATTGTTTTTTTTATTTGTAAAGTTCTAACTACAAGAGTTGCATCATGTAAATATATTTTTTGAAGAATAAACCAGTCTCTAATTTTCCATAATTTTTAACTTTGTCCAATTTAAAGGAGTTACAGATGTAGTTAAAAAAAAAAAGAAGAAAATCAGTATTATATCAAATTTCATTTGTTTTGGAGCATCTTTTAAAAGTGTGTATAAAATGTACATGAATATTTTTAAAAAATTTAATTAAAAATTTTGAAACATTTTTTTAAAAATTTTATAAATATCTAGCAAAAACACTATAATTTTAATTTTTTTTTAATTATCTATTGCATTTTTAATTGTAGTGTATATTTTCTGTTTAGTTATTGAAAACATTTTAGAACAGCATTTAAATTTTATGTATGTAATTAATAGCTTAAAAAATTGAATATTTTTAACATTAGTTTTTTTTTCTCTATATAATTGACTCTTCTTTTTCAGGCATTATATGGGTATTTTTGGTCTTTATTGCTGGCATAAATTGCTTGTTTCTCGGGGAACATTCTCAAACAATTCAAGGTAATATTTTTTCAGTATTTTTGTAACATTGAGCAATTCTTTTCAAAATTATTTACTTTTATATTTGTTCTAATTTGATCAGTTTTTTTTGTGTGCATATTAAGTTTAAAGTATATGTTGCATGAATATTTTTCTCAACTAAGTGTTTAAAATATTTTATTACATCAAAATAATTATGACAGCTATTTGATATGCATTAATTTTATACTCATATTAATGAAATTATTTCCAATATATTTGCAAAATCTGCTTTGTGCATTTTAATTTTATTACATTTTTGTCAAACAATCTTGAACTAATTAAGATTATAAATAATAATAAAAAAGTCTGCTTTTTATTAGATCTTTGTTTTTTGTTAAAGGGTCTGTAACTAACATTTGTTTATTATAATTATAAATAAATGTATAGACTTATTTGTATTGCATTTTATTATTGTAGAAATATTGTTTAAAAGTTAAAAAGAAAAAAAAAATTCTATTTAATGTTTTATATTGCATTTAAATTTTGGTTGGTTTGCTTTTGATTATTCTCATTCTTGTGCTGATGTTGAAGCTTTTTTTTTTCTCAGTTTCTTTAAAGAGAAGGGGATTGACTTAATTTCCTTTTTCATAATATATATTATTTTACTAATAATTTTGGAGAAAGTTTTTCATGATTTAAACTGTAAAAATTCAGATTGTTTTCAATTTTTTCCGTTGAAATTTTCAATGTGGGCAAAAATATTATCACATCCTGTATATTTTACTTCATTAACAATATAAAATATTTTTTTGTTTCTTTCTTACTTCTATAAAGTTGTAATAAGTAAAATAAGTAGCTTTAATTTTGTACTCATTGAATATTTAAATGACCTTTTTAAAAAGTTTTAATTAAGAATCAAATATTGATTTAAACTGAGATTATGTTTCAATCAAAAAATCTTTAATTATAATCTGAGAAAGCCCAAACCTTTGAAAAGATTTTGCACTGAAAATAAAACTTTCTCCAATTGACTCTGAAAGAATTTTGATGAATAAAAGAAAAGCAAATAGCTTATATGTTTTTTTCTTGTATTAAATTTTTCATGAATTATATCAATTTCATTGTTAAATCGTGTAAATATTTGGAATTGAAAGAATAAAGTAAATCTATGATTAACTACAGATTTAGAGCCTCTATTATTTAACAATAAGGTAATATCATGAAATC
The DNA here is from genome assembly GCA_019974015.1 of Nephila pilipes. Taxonomy (NCBI): domain Eukaryota; kingdom Metazoa; phylum Arthropoda; class Arachnida; order Araneae; family Nephilidae; genus Nephila; species Nephila pilipes. The sequence continues at coordinate 71,071 of BMAW01052742.1, forward strand.
TTGATGTAGAAATATGCAGATTAAAATTTTGGTGTATTTAAAGAATTTTTTTGTTTATTATTTGAATGCTAGTTTAACTTTCATAAAAAACATAATTTTTTGTGTGTTATTTATCATTTTAATAAATATATAAATTTATGCATTATTTTTCTTGCTTTGATATGGTGTGGATGGGAAGCAAGTTGTTGGGTGTTTTTTTTTCACTTGCCAGAGAGGCTGCTGTGCATCACTGTTGTCATAGTCACGAATTTATTACTGGTAATGCTTTAGTCAAGCCATGACTTTGAGTCCTGATTCTAGTAAACTCATCTTATAGTGGGGCTGATATATGTTAAATCTGTCTAGGCTCAAATTCTCTTGTTGATGGGGATGTTGAGAGAGTTGCATGCCAGCTTCAATGTTATTCTCATCATTGGCTCTAAATTACTAAATCTATCACTAAAAACACTTGTGTTATTTTTAAGTATGAGATTAATAATCTGTCTGTTGGTCACTTAACAGAAGTTTAAAATTACAAAGCCCTTGGCCAATAATTCATTGCTGATGTAGCTTCTAGTGCGACATTGATAAGCCAACATACTAAACAATCATGTGTAGTATTCCAAAGTGTACAAGGATTATTTTATTGAATAGAAATTATTTATGTATTGTTATTTAATATTACTGTTTTAAGCTAAATTCTTTAATGTATATTGGTCTGCTTACTATTCTGTTGCAATTGTTTCAAAAAATATAAGTACCTCCCTTTTCATTCCAGAAAAGTTGCAAATTATCAATACATGTTTTAAAAACCAAAATAATTTAATAAGGCAGCTATCTTTATTGATTAACCTTTTTGCAATGGTGTGTCATATATGCATCATTTGCAGACATTATCCTATGGCTGGGTGTGTTATGCATGAATCACCATTTAAATTGACTCTGTGGTCAAATGTACTACATATGATTTTTGAAAACACTTTAAAATAAAATTCATTTATGCAACAAATTTATATGAGTTAAATTTTTAAGAATTTCTTCCAAAGTTAGATGTAGTAGCAATCTATCTAGAGAGAATGGTTTGGTAACTGAGGTCTCTGTCATGAAAATGTTAATAATTTTCATTTTATGCAATGTAGAAAGGTGACGGAAATCTGATTAATCAATCCCTTTAATTGAATTAAAGAGTTAGAAATATTTTGAATATGTATTTTTAAATCTAATTATTCAAAATATTTCTATTTATCCACAATTAACTTTTTTTTTTAGAGATTATTAATATTATAAAATCTTAATTTTATTCATAGAACTCTGCTCAAGCAATAGATACATATACGATTTAGAATCTGAAGAAAGTTATCAACTTATACTTACATCATCTAATTCATCTGGACAGATCAATAAGTGGTATCAAAAATCTAAGAGAAGATGCCGCAAAGAATTTAAAACCAATAATGGAGCTTCACATATTTCAGTTGTTATATCAAATATATCCATTTCAAGCTGTTCAGAAAAATGCCAGTAAGTTGAATCTTCATTATTTTACTATAATAATAATCTTGAAAATATGCTTTCTGCTCAGAAAATGGTATTGCCAATCAATTTTGGTGTTGATTTCTAACAGAGAAAAATTAAATTTTTATTAAAGTGTTTTGTTCACATGATGAAAGATAATGCAATAAGTTTGATCAGTTTGTATCATTTCTAAAAAACATTAAAATTGGAAAAGAATTTATCAGTATTCATTTGGACAAGAGATAATTAATCTTTTTACTTGTATTCTAATAGATAATGCGACCAAATCAGATAAAATTGATTAAAGTATGAAGAGTTAGAAATAAAACTTTAAGATAGCCACATCAACTTAACAATGTTTTAATTAAAAATAAGAAATTGAGACTGACTGAAAAAACTTTTAATATTTAAAAAAAAAGTTAAAAAATGGTCATATATCAACTTCAGTTTGGGAGAAATTTTTTGATTCATTATAGTATAAATAAAATAACATCAATCAACTAGTAAAGTTAAACAATTGAAATCAAGAAAATTTTTTATAAGTATTACTCCAATAGTTTTAATATTTTTTTTAAAGTATTCATGCTTGTTTCAAATTTGGCTGCAGTTGCCTAATGGTCTTGGCTGCAGTCTCGTGGCTAGCGGTTTTCGTTAAGTTGCGTGTTTGGTCCTTGATGCCACTAAAGACGCATTGTGTAGCTGGGGCTGATGTACATGAAATCTGTCGGGGTCTAAAGTCCTCCCTTTGGCGTGGTATAGAAATTAGGAAAAGGGGTGCTAGCTCGGGTATTGTCTTCATCTCTTGACCGAGGTTCAAGATTGCTAGGTCCATCACCAATAGCCCTTAATTTGCTTCTAGTGCTTTGTTTACCAAACCTAGCCATTTGTTACAAATTCATACTGATTACATTTTTTATTTAAAAAAGTAATAGATAATTAAAGATAAAATTCAAATGTTTATTTTTTACCAACATTCATCTGAGAGAAATTTCAATCTGAAATTAATGGTTTTCATTTATTATAAATGCTCAATTTGCTTCTTGTCTTTTTGTGTTATTCTTTGTACTGTTTATAGTGATTCGTTGTTATAAAGGAATATATTTTTATGGAATTTTTTTTATTACTTGGGATACACTATTTCTTCGTTTATGCTGACAAAAATTTGAACAATATTATTACAAAAATAAGTATGAATTTTCAGTTGACTTTCATATAATAAGAATATGTAATTTGCCAAATTCACTCCTTTATCAGGTTACCCCATCTTGAATGTATAATTTGATACTTTTTAAAGTTTTTTTCTGGTATCTAAAATAAAATTCTCTATTCTTTTCTGAATTCTTTTTTCATTCAAAATTACATTTTTTTTTCTTCAAAAAATTTATTGCATTGAAATTATCTAAATTTTTTTAGTTGTAATTACCTTGAAATAGCTGAATCTGGGCACAAAGAAAAATTCTGTGGAGAAATCAAAGAGCATTTATATTTTGAATCAAAGAATAATTATTTATCTATTGAATTTCATCATACCTTGTCCATGAAATTTGAAGTTACACTTTCTTTCGTTGTAAAGAGTATGTATATAATTTTGTTTTACTTTTTTCCTAAATTGCTTAATGCAATCTTTTATGTGTATAATGTTGAATTAGGTTTCTATGTTTTTCAAGTCTCATAGTCTGCAAATTTATGTACTTAATATCCAAACTATAAGATTTAAGTATACATTTATAAATAAAAGCTAATTGCAAAAAGAAAATACTAAAAATAGTTCTCAATATTAAACATTATTTTTAAAGTATTGATATAAAATATTTTTAAAAAAATTCATTGTATTTTCAATTATTTTGTTAAATTAAGAATTTTATTAAAATATTTAATTAATTCCATATAATAAATTGTTGAATCTACTATTTATAATGCTATTCATTCTTTTAAATTTCTTTGGTAATCTTTTCTATATGTTAGATTCTAAAGCGAGTACCATGTGCTCTTTTGTTTATTTATGAGTGAAAAAATTAAAATCGGAAGACAGAAAAAAAATTGACACATTTTTATAAGTGTTATCATATTAAATTAATCTCTTTTCATTAGACATCTTTTCTTTTTTAAATTTTTGCTCCCTGTTTTTTCTAATTGGAATATTCTCTTATAAACTTAAATCACTATATGTGAAATTCATCATAATCATATTTTATGCTTTTTTAATCTTTTCTTGCATTTTATATACTTGCCTTAAAATCAAGTCAAGCCTGTTAATGTTATATTTAAAGACAAAATCAATTTTTTTAGTCTTTAGTGGATTATATATTGTAAATTGATTATAATATGCATTTAATACCATGTAAAGTTAATGTTTTATACATGTTCTTGTAATGGGCCTATTCATATGATGCATAACAATTTTGTTCTCATTATTTTTTTATTGTTTCAAACTGAATGTTTTTAAGACCTAATTATTTTGTTATAAAATGCTAATCTGAAATTCCTTCTTGTGTAAGTTGTATGTATACCACATAACCAGTGTTTATTTTTAAGTAGCATTGATTTTAATAAGTTGATACATGTTATTTTTTTTAGCTAGTTGGTGAAAAAATTGCTACTTTAACGGCTTTGTAATATTGTTAGATTGTATAGTTAGATTGAAAATGGTCATTTTAAATGAACAAACTCTTATAATTTTGTGATGCAAAATATTTTTAAAACGGTCATAATATACTATATTGAACAATTCATAATATCATGCAAATTATCACTTGATTGTATTGTATACCATCATAATTTGGGTTATTTATAATCATTTAGTTTTTTATAGAGTAAAAAATTATTTTATTTCAAAAGATAAAAATCAAATTTTAGAATTTTGATAATAAATGTATTCAATTAATCTTTATTAATAAAATATTTAATTTTTAAATGGCTGGAAATTTTTATTAAATAATGCAAGATGCAAGTATTATAGGATTCTTTTCATTGTACATTTTCCGACTATTTTGTGGTCATGTTCGGAGCCTTGTGGCCGGCAGCTTTCATCAAGACGTGTATTCGAGCCTTGATGCCACTAAAGACGCCAGCCCTGTAACTGGTCCAATGCACATTAAGTCTGTTGAGCACCAAAGTCCTCCCATTGGTATGATGTGGATGTTAGGAGGGGGTGCCAGCTTGGGTGTCGTCTTCGTCACTTGAATGAGTATCAAAATTACGAGGACCATCGCCAATAGCCCTGATGTTGTTTCTGGTGCGAAGTTAATAAAACCAAACCAATCAAACTATGTTGTTAAATAGAGTATTGTTTATTTTAGTTGTTTCGTTGTTTTTATTTTAAAGACAGACCAGCTTCGCTTGTTTCCTTTTTACTTTTTATTTGACCACACATCTAAAAGCTATTTACAAATGCAGCAAATTTTAATCATTTAATAATTGTGAGCTTCAAATTATCAAGATTTCCATTATTACCCACGTCAACATATTACAGAGAAAATTCTCGCCTGCCTTATTCCACAGAAAGTTCTCATCTGCCGGTACATGGCTGAAGAGCCGCATATCTGCATTAGCGCGCTTGACGTTGGCGCACATGTGCCAACAAGTATATTTCATTCAGTTTTATACAAATTACTTATTCACTAACTAATTTTAAAAAATAACTTATTTCTTGAACAACAAAAAAATTTGATATTAATAGTTAAATTATATTACTTTATTTAAATTGTTTCAATTTGTATTTTTTTTTTTTTTTTTTGTATCATATTGAATAACTTTTATTCTTCCACAGGAAATACTTACATCATTACAGGCTTGCCAAGAGAAGGTTATCAATCTGGTCATTTCTTAGAAACTCCATATTTCCCCCAATCATATCCTTTTGACTACATTGCAGAATATATACTTCAAAGTGATGATCTAAGTGGACATGTAATGTTAATGTTCCTTGATTATCAAATTGCTCCAGAATCTATAATAGAGGTAACATATAAACTGTTTGTTCTCATTTAAAATAATATTAAATTAAATTCTGAGCTTGCATTTCACAGAATGTTAAATTATTTATGCATAACAGTAAATTCTCTGAAAGGAGCTCTTTCTGAAACTGGAAAACTTGTTAAATTGAAATAGATTGCAGGAGAATCACCCCCCCTTCCAACTTGAAATTTAAAAAAGTAATCTAATTTGGGATTGACTTGTAATCAGTATTTTAAAGTAATTCAAGAAAAGATGTAATATGTGGGAAATTAAGCATGAAGAATGAATTAAATACAAAATGAGACATGAGAAATTTCTAATAAATATGTGGAGATAAATATAGTTCATACAAAAAACAAAGTACCATTATTGACTTAACATTTTAAGTAGGTATTCGATGTATGACCCCCAGATATCCAAGCAATCATAACATTATCGCTTAGGACTTTTGTTGTCTTTCCTTTGGGTAGTTCATGCTTTGTTTTTTGGTGACATTCTTTGGGTCATTCAAAAATTTTTCAAATTTTAACTTTTTTTTGTATTACGCCATCTTTTTCCTTCCTTTTTTATATTTACAGAATTTTGTCTAGTTATGAGATGATTTTTTTCCCATCAGAAATTGATCATGTATGGCCTTATGCCAATAAAATCAACCAAGCTAGTTAAGAGAATTGATAGGGAAGGCTTTTTTCTTGAGGGCTGTAGTAACTTTTTAAAATTTTATGGCATGCAGTTTTAAAAATACGTGTAAATTTAGGGTTTTTGTAGCATGTTTTATTTAAAAATGGAATCTTTTTGTAAAGAGCTGTCTCCTCTCCCCCTGCCCCTTAAATTTGAAATTTTTATTTTATTATTAATCAAACTTGCCATTTTTTCAATTGTATCCTGCTATTCTAGTTCCTGAATGAGTAGGAAAATTTTATATAAAAACTTTTTGTGTAATTTATTATTATTTTGACTTATTCTGGAAAGAAAATGATTTTTTTCCTATTTAAAGTGTTATAGGTTTAATCTGAATTTAAAAGTTTAAAATTCTTGTGCTTAAGTATTGAAAATGTATGTATAAGAAATCAAATTATACTACTCTATTGGTAATCTAGCAGATATCAGACTAGAGCATCACCAGATTACCAAAAATGCTTGTTTACCAGAAAATCAATAACTCGTTTAAATAGTAAAAACTGACATGTATGCAAATAAATATGCTTAGTACAATGCATGCAAATAAAAGTGTCTAACACACAAAATAACTTAATATAAAACAGTATTTTTTTGTAGTTTATCAGTTTACATTATTCTTTTGAATTAGATGCATTAAATATTTTTCATGTATAAAAATGCTGGATTCTTCAGAGTCTAATTTTTTTTTTTGAAACCATGCTATTATTTAAACTATAAAAGAACTAATTTACTTTTCCTCTTATAAAATTTTATTTCCTTAGATTTCAGTTTCATTTGAATAATGTGATTTTTCTCCATCACAGTTAATTTCAAAGCATTTTATTTGGATATGTTTGATATCGAATATTGGAAATGCTGTAAATTTTGCTTATTGTAAAGGCAGTTTAACAAATAATTACTTCAACTTTTAAAATTTATTTATGGATTGAAAAGGTTATATTGGCTAAGATTTTTTTTTTTCAAAATTACTAATATTTCTAATTACACACAATGATAAAGGAATAATATTCATCTAAATTCAGATTTTTCTACTTTGATTTTTTTTAAAAAAGAAATAGTTGTAAAAGATTTTTAATATTAGAGTTGCCTCACATTTTCCTGTCTTGATATTATGTTGCACATCAGTCAGGAATTAGAAAGGAGGGAAACAAAAAAACTTTATGGAAATGGAAAACTTTGTAATTTCTTTTTTTTTTTTTTAAATTAAAACTAAACAGTAACTTTTATCAAAAAGGAACAATATTGTAATTAAATTAAATATAAATATTTCGAGAAATCAAAAATCAGTGATAATTTTATTAAAAAAAGTAAGGGTTGTTTAAAATTAATACCAATAAAATGATAATTTAACAAAATCCTAACAGCAAGTACCGTAGTGCTTTATACAAAACTCTAGTGCAACACACAAGTCTGACAACTGCACTGCAAAGCATGGCATTGCGTTTTGTCCATATTTTTGCCAAGAAAATTTTTTAATAATTAAAAAAATGAAAGGAAGGATATTCTGTTTATAAAATAACTGGGTTTATACAAATGTTTTGTCTATAATTCTTAGCTGTAAGTAGCTGAAATGGAATAAAAATTTAATTTCTTCCTTCTGTCCAAAAAAGGAGAGGCAACCCTCTCCCCCTCCCTTAATCTCTTCTATTGAGATGTTATGAATTGTTTTCTTTCAAAATTTGTTATGCATAAAATAATGAAGTTTTTAATAATTTATGTATGGCATAGTTCTAGAAATATATTTTTGTGTATTTAAATTGACTTAAGTTTAATTTTGTTAGCTCCATTCATATTTATGTTATGTTAATTTCTTATAGGTTTTTGGTCATAATGGAACTCATCCTGTTAGATATTTTGGTGATGTTTTTCGTCCCCCCGTTTTCGTATCTCAGGAACATCAGTTAAATTTGAGATTTGAAGCTAATTCTCAGGTTCAGTCTGGATTCAGAGCAGTTTGTTTTTTCATTAAAGGTCTGTGTATTTCATTTATAATACTACATTGAATTTAATTAGATTTGTAAAATCGACTCTTCATTTATAATGTGTTGATATTTAACAAAAGTTGAGCTTCTTTAACTCTGATATCCTAATAACTTGAATCAATCTGCAATTTTTTTAAATTGTACTTTGAGAAATGATCTACAAATTTCCATATTTGTTTCATCCACAAATTTTGAAAAATTATTTTCTTTTCTGATATCTTGCAACAATGAATGTGTGAAGGGAAAGAATGAGGCAGGGAACTTAACACATATATTCTGTAACAAACCATTTTAACATGTATTCAACAAAACCATAGTTACACATCTCATCACCTAGAACTAATGGTAAACAATGCCATATTGTGTAAATGGAAAATGCAATAAAACAACTTTAATCACATTAATATCATTTGCCAAGTTGATATTTTTACATTTCTTTAATATGATTTATACTCAATTTCCTTAATATACAGATAATTTTCTGCTAGTATATTTTATTTATTTTCTCATTTTCCTGTTAATCCATATTTTCAATATCCCCAGACTAGCTATGATCAATTTATCCAACTTGACAAGATTTTACCTTCTCAATTTTTCATAATATTTAAGACTTGTGCAATTCCTTTCTAAAGTTTTCTAAAAAATATTTTTGTTGAATATCAATACATATTTGCTTTCCCTTGCCTCAACATAAAATAGATTGTACACCGGCATGTAAGCTCTGACTGCACATTTGTGCAAAAGATGACGAAGAGTTTTCCTAAGAACTAATCCATCATTATTACTATTACTCCTGCTATTGATGCTGCTGAATCTCTAAGTGTGAAGCTTAGGCTGCCACACTGACTTTTATATATGTTTTTTTATAAATAAACAAGCTTTTCATAACTGTGCCATAGTTCTCACTGTGTTTACTTCCAACAAATTTTTTAGTGTATATTAAAATTTTGAAAATTTATGTTAATGTCTATGAATTAAATTATGTATTTAAAGTCTATTTTAATTGATATTGTTGATCACTCCTTCCTTCCTGTTTGGAAAAAAATTAATTTGGATTTATCTTTGATATTTTCAATGAATTATGCAAAAAAGGATAAAATGTCAAACAAATGTTATTCTAAGTAGTATTTATTGCAAGATACATTTAATTAGCTTAATTAGAAATAGTTAAATAACTTATTGGAAATTTATAGAAAAATTGTTTAAATAAGAATATTTAATGTCTCAGTAATAATTTGATTAAAATAAAAATGCTAATAAAATTATTTAAAAAAAATTCTTCCTACTTTTTTAAAAAAATCTTTGTTAATTTTTTCCATAATTTTCCTAGTGAGTGGAAAATATTCCCCCTCCCCTTTCTTATAATTTCAATATTTGTTTTATGTAATCATTTGCAAGTAATTTTTTTACAGTTCTAACATCAGCTTTAACTGTTTTATTATAAAGAAAATGTATTAGTGTTTCTTTTGAAACTTTTAATGTGTTAAATGTGAAATTTCCATTATCCAGTATATTTGAGAATTTATATTCAAAAGCCATGTTGTTTAAATTATACTTGTTTCAATCTTTGTATATTGTTGCATATCTCAATTAGAATTTTTTTGTATTGCTTATAGATTCTGACTTGCAAAATAGTAAACCATTTACAAGTGAGCAAAATTTTTTCCTTCAAATTATAAATTATTTTGAAGCTAAACAAAGTATTATTCTTCTGTATATGTATTTAATAAATTGAATTATAAATACAAAACCCTTCAATTTACTGCATATGATTCCTTTGGCTTATAAGATATTACGGGCCGAAAACTTAGTTAACTTAAGTTGAAAATCTGCTTGGGATTAACCTATTGGCTTACTAATATTTCCCCCATAATTGACTGTACATTTAATTTTTTTTTTTTTTTTTTAATTTGTGGTGACCAGGAATGACAGAATAGTCCCACTGTAGCTCATGCATGTCGTAAGAGGCGATTAAAATGGGTACCCAGCGTCTGGGGGTATAGCCGGATACCCTGCCCCTGGGGATTATATCAGGGGACCTCAGGGACTTGCCTTCTTCAGGTAAGTACGGGCATCATGACCCCGAGGCACCCTAGTGATCTTTTTTCTTTCCCATGGGGTTTACTGTCTTTACACGGGGGACGCACCCCCGGGATACCCTAGCGATCCTTCCCTATTTTCGACAATCCTTATCAACCACTTTTATCCTTTTTTTTCAACTTCCTGTCTAGACCACAGTTAAATCTTGTTTGGCGCAGCATAGCCATATATGGCTCTTGTGCCAATAAACCTTACATTCACTCACTCATTCACTCACTTAATTTTTAATTTTAAGAAAATAAGAAATAGAATTAGAAGGATTCAACTTCTAATCAGAAGTACTTCTTACAGTTCACAATATTGACTGTTGTGTAGTTTGCGAAATTGCCCCAAACAATGATTTTTAATTCACGAGCTATTTAGATAAATTTAATGTGTTATACACTATTTAATAGTTTGATTTCTCAGCTTTCCAATAATTTATAACATGTCGCCATCTGTTGACAAAAACGAGCTACAGCTGCTCAATCTGTCTCAAAGTCAACAATGTAATAATGGACTTGAAATGCGTGGCTGGCTGCCAGGTGGATGTTTTAAGCCAAAGGGTTAAATATACATATTTTTTACTAGTCTCTAATTCCTATTAAAAATTATATATTCAATTAAAATAGTTTTATTAGCATGCATATCATTATAGCTTAGAACAAACACCTTCCAAGGTTTTATCCTATAATTTTATTTTGAATATTTCCTTTTCATCTGTGAATTGCACAATATTAAAATAAAAATTTAATGTACTACAAAAGTAGATATCAATGAATCAAAGTAATAGAATTTATTTAATTTAAAATCTTGATTCCTTTATCACATACACAAAGTGCATGTGTTGACATTCATTATGTTATGTATTTAATTTTGATTGTATGTGTATGCAGATTGTGGGGGCTTTGAAGGTGGATATGGTGGGTCCTTGACCATTGAAGTTCAGGCAGATCAAGAATATTATGACTGTCTATGGCATGTTGTTCCTCCTGTTCCAGCTATAATTCCAAAATCATATTTTTTGACTATTTCAAATATATCTTTGCAAAATATTGGTAAGCTATTTTTTAATTTGTATAGAGTTGCATTTGTACAATTAATTCTTTTATAAGAATTCTAAAAAGGAAACTACTTTTCCTTTTTATATATATTAATGAAAATTTTACCTTCCTTCATGTTAATGTTTCCATTTCAAAGCAATGTAACTTCAGCCTATCATAGTGGCAATGGTAGCCTAATGATCACGGTCGTGAACCCGCTACCGATGTTATTTATGCCAAGTCGGGTTTAAGTTCCAATGTTTTTAAAAGCTTGCCATATAGCAGGGTTGATGTGCATATCGTGGAGTAGAAGTTTCGAGAGATGTGCGAGCTCAGGTGTTGTCCTAAGTGTGATGTTGATACAGTCAATCAATGTATCATGTCATGGTATATTTAAAAGAAATGTATATCAAAAATATTGTAGAAGAATGTATATTACATAATATTTAGAAAATTCTATAATCAGTGAAGGGAAAAAGTTATAAATACCATTTTGTGTGAATATTCAATAAAGTTACTCCATGCTTATAATTTTAATTTCTGTGTTAAATTTTTATTTCCAGAAGTGGCATTTTTCATTATATTTTCACTTGATGAATTGAGTAGCAAAATTGTTCTCTAATCACAGTTGTTAATTGGACATTTTTAGGAATATCTCTTAGATAATTTATCATTTGTGAACTGCTTCATGTACCTTATCTTGGACACAGCAATTTATAATATTTATACTTTTATTGTTATATAGAGTAGTCATAATCTTATATTGAAAAGCAAAATTTATATAATGGTACAGATAAAGAGGGACAATATCTACAATGGAACTTATGACTGCATTCTGATTAAAGGTTTTGAAGGAGCAAAATTGCATATCTACATTAGCTCTTAAATTGTATAAAAGTTACTTGATGAGTTAAAAGTTTAGTTTTTATCAAAAAATAGCTCTAGAAAGTGGGTTGCATATGTTATTTTCATAGCCAAGAATAACACCAGGATTCTAACTTTCAATATAACAATTTTATTTACTGATGTGAATTGTGTAGTTATTTTTTTTATAACAAAATTTTCCATAAGTCCTTTTATATTTCATACTATAATATTTTTATACTCTTAATGGACCTTAATTTATGTACTTCTACCATTCCTAATGTTTGCTCTAAAACATCTATGCATTTGATTATCTGACCTGAATATCATTTGTTCCTTATCAGTCAAGTATATTAAAAATCATATTTTTCTTAAATAATATTTGTATTTATGACATTTGTTTAAATATATGAAATGAATTTTTGTGCAATTACAAACAAATCTGAAATTTTAACAAAATATAAATTTGAATCCACAACTTGAATAGGAAACATTTTTACAATTTGTAATATGATGCATTGACATTGTGAAATTATTCTTATGTAAAACTGGTATCAGTTTAGTTTAAAATCTACACATTTTTCTGATATGTGTAATTAAGTCTTGTTTATCCTTGTTAATTTTGTAATTCTTTGTTCAGGTCCAAATGCTTCATTTGAGTTTAGAGAAGGACTTAATTCCAAAGCCAAACTTGTTAAAAGCATCTACTATAATAATTCGAATCTTGGTTTAATATCGTCTGAAATAACTGTTCCTGCTGCCACTGGTCTCTATATCAGATTCAATGGCAAATTAAAACCAGATTCAGTGCTGAAAATGATCTATAGTACATATCGCAATGGAAGTAAGTTATACAAATGTTTTTCAAAGCCTTTTGTCAGCCTCAATAAGTTTAAAAAAATGCATCTAAAATTATATTTTTTTATTTAATGGCCAGAAGATTTAATCGGTACTTGCACTTTGTAAAAAATCATGTTATAACAAGAAAAAAAAAAGAGTACTTGGTTACATATTTAAATGCTGCCATCTATAAACTAAAATAATGAGTAATGCTAACTTCTTGAAAATGAGATCTCCCTATTCACATGCAGTCAACTAACTTATGAATGGATTTGAGGTTAACAAATATATATTCTCTAGGTCATTTATTATAAAATTAATGAAAATGCCATGCTTGTTTTTTATGTTAAAAAGTCTCCATATTTATCTTGTGTTATTATTTGTCATTAAGAAAATTAAAATTTTTGAGACTATTTGTAGACTGCAGTAAAGATGAAGTACTCTGTAATGAGCGTTGTCTTTTCCCTGAACTGCGTTGTGATGGTATCAAACATTGTCCAGATGGCAAAGATGAGCAAGAATGTACATGTAAGTTCATTAAGATATTCATTTTAATGGTAGTAGTAGCCTACTGATAATAATCACGAACTCTTGGCTGGCGCTGCTTCATCAAATCCATGATTTGAGCTGCAACACCACAAAAACCTCCTTTGTAGCAGGACTGATGCATGTAAAATCTATCAAGATTTCAAGTCCTCCCATTGCAGGGAAGTTTGGAGAGGGAAATGCCAGTTCAGGTGTTGTCCTCATCACTTGGCTGAAGCTCAATTATGAGGTCCAACGCAAATATACCTTGTATTAATTCTAAATGTGATGATAATAAAAAATTCAATCAACAAATAAATCATATATATATACAACAAATAAATTATATGAAGAAAAAAATAATTTTAATTACAACTTATTTAGATCATTGGAAATCTGCATGTGCAATAATTTAGTTTTCTCTGAAAGAATATAATTTTCATAGAACTTATATCTGAAGCTTGGAACTGCAATAGCAGAGTTAACAGTCACATCTTGATCATTACTGGTTTTATAGGCATGTTTCTACTGAAGATGTCACATGAAATAATGCAAGCTACCGTATTTTAAATTGGATGAGTGCTCAAAATTTTTTTGGGGCATTTTTTGTAAATTTGGAAAATAAGATGCTGTCTTTTTTTTTTTTTCATTTTCTTTAAATTTAAATTATAAGGTTTATCATCTGTAACCCATTGTGTTGTTCTATTGTAATGATAATATCAAATCAAATCCCTTTTTAATCTGCAAGATAAAAAAAATAAAATGAATATCTCATGTAGTATGATTTTTGTACAGTTTTGTTATCTGCCAAAATACAGTGATGTTTGTTTGATAAGGGGATCCCTTTTGTATAGTCTAAAGTTGTCAAATTAGGAGGGATTAAAATTTTAGGATCTAAAAATGACATACTTTTTAAGTGAAAATACAAGAATTGGAACTATTTCTTTTCATCTGATATGTGTGGTGTATTTTTTTTTCAATGTTGTTATTAATATGTTGTATATGAGAAGTTCAATTAGAAAGATATGATACTTGAAAAATCTCTAACTAGGTGAGAGTCAAGTCTTATTAGGGCTTCTTTACCGTATCAATAATCATTACTCAATTGCAAATATCTACACTTATGCTAGAAGTACCTGGATGAGATTTATGTCTAATTGAAACTTTCTGTTAAAGGTTAAAACTTTTGTTTTCTATTTCATGAGGGATTTTTACAGCTTTTATTGAAGAGTTATATCTTATATGCATCCATTGTTTGCAGATTTGATAATCTCTGATCCTTATTCCAGGTCAAAGAAAAAGGAAAGATTAAAAGATCCTTTTTTAAATCAAAGTTTTAGGAGAGTCAGAAGACATTAACCACTGTCGTAAAATTATGCATCTTCTGCTTAGAAAAACATTGAAAACTATTTTAAAATATAAACCTGTAAAACACAATTTTTCCCATAATTGTCACTCATGGACTTACTTCCTCAAGGTTAATATGAAATCACAACCCCCGATACTAGAAAAAATTCCCCTCCCCCTCTCAATATTTTCTGTCTGATTGGGTCCCAGGATTCCTAGAGCAATCCTTCCATATTTTCGACCCTTCTTGTCAACCAATTTTACATTTTCTTTTTTCATCCAACATTTAGATCACAGATACGAGGTGTGATAATTAGATAACCAGACTAACCTTAAAAATTAGCTTTATTGAAAACATTATACAAATACCTTTTATTCACCTTCAACATACTTCCCTATCAATACATCGCTGCATACAAATTTTCCATTGTTTAAAGCAGCGCTGAAAGTAATTGGGTGTCACCTTCAGTAAGTCTGCCATTTTTGCCTTCTCCTCTTCTACAGACTGAAAATGATGAGATGCACTGAAATGCACAGATGAAAATGATGAGATCCTTCAATACACTTTTCACTTTTGGAAACGGGTAGAAGTTGCATGGTGCTAGATCTGGTGAGTATGGTGAATGCTCGAACACAGTAATGAATTTGTCCACCAAGAACTGTTTCACAGAGATTACATTGTGCACCAGGGAGTTGTCTTGGTACAAAATCCACATGTTGTTCCTCCACATATCTGGCTTTTTCTTCCTCCCTGTTTCTCTTAGTTTTCTCTAGACCTCATAGTAATACTGCTGGTTTACTGTTTGGCCTTGAAATACCCATTCAATCATGATGATATCATTAATATTGGGAAAAAAAATGATGAGTGTGATTTTCAGTTTGGACTTGATCATTCAAGCCTTTTTGGCCCTTGGTGATGCGAGGGTTGTCCAGTGCATGGATTGTCATTTAGTTTCAGTATCGTACTGAAAAATCCACATTTTTGTCACTTGTGATGACTTTTTCAATCAGTTCAGGTTCTTCTGTGAAATGTTCCATAATGTCAGAGCAAATGTTTTTCCCATTCATTTTTTGCTCACATGACAGGTTTTTTGGTACCAGTTTTGCACAAACTTTCGTCATTTGCAAATCCTTGGTCAAAATTTTTCTTGTCTCTTTGTCAGTGTTCATAATATCTGACATCATTCGAACACTCAAACCTTGGTCTTTTTTATGCATGATTTCATTAATCTTTTTAATGTTTTCATCAGTTATTGATATCGTAGGTTGACCAGAATGTTTGTACTATTCAAAAATTTGACTATGTGACTTGCAATTATCTCCAAACACCTCCTTTAACAATGTAAAACACTAAATTGTTTTTTTTTTAAAAATTTGACGAGAAATTTCAAATTTATGCGCTGCTTGATTATTAAGCTAATCATGATCATGGCACTTCGACACAACTATGTCTAACTCAAACAAGGATGAAAAACAAATTGAACTAGATAGTGGGACAGAATAACATGCCACCTGCACTGGAAGCATCCAAGATCAGCTTACATTCCATTCCCACTCCTTCACTAATAGCTAGGACATGCAAAGTTTGATTATTTGTCACACCTCAGAGGAAAAATTATTCACCAGGAACTCTTAGTTATTATTTAATCACTATTTATTTATATTACATTAAAATATAATTAAATTTGGATTTAGTATTTTGCTAAGGATTAGTTTGATATTTTTTTCTTTAATTTGCATAATTTTTTGAAAATACTGGTTTGTATGTTTACATTGCTCAGCAGATCACAAAGAAGGAAATGGGGTCTTGGGGATTCTTTATTATTTTCTTTGGCTCATGCTTTGCTCTAAACATGGTAGAAGTGAGCCTGCTTCTGTCAATCGACTAGTGATAAGACTGCAAGGTTTCTTCGGATTCCCATAGATGACACATTGCTGTAGGTTAGTGATCTAATTAAAAGGTACACTTGACCCTTCTTGTTGATCAATCTTTTTTCATTGGTTTACAGTCTAGATCGCAGATTTATCTTGTTTGGCACAGTATGGCCACGTCTGGCTCTTGTACCAATAAAACTTCACTATCGCCATCATCTAATTAAGAGGTACCTTGGATTTCCTGTTGGATCTTCATTCTGATGCTGCAGTACTACAGAGTTTTTCAAAATGATTAATTTAATTTCAAAATGCTATATTTTCATAAACAAGTGACACAGAATTTTAAGTAATACGTGAATACAAAAGGGAAATATGGAAGTTTTTTTTACAAGTGGGCAATATAACTTCTTTAAGCTATACATATGTCAATTCAATATGTAACTTCCTACTAAACATATTGCAAAGTATCAGTGGGGATTGATTGTATAACAGCAAAAATCCATGTCTTAAGTTCTCATAAATTTATAGGTAGTGGTGGCTCATACATTTTATCTTTTGCACACTCCCAGAGGAAGAAATCACATAGTGCCATATCAGGTCACTTTGGTGACCAGCTGTGTAACATCAAGTCATCTGGTCGGTCCACTGCAACCAATCTAACAGTGAGGTAGCTCTGTGAAAGCTTCTAAAACAGTTTTTGGGAAATAGCTTCACGAAGAACTCTAGGGCCATCTGTTGTTCACTATATAAAATTTCCACATTTTTGTATTCATATATTATCATTCTATTTCATTTATTTTTGAAATTGGTTAATTAATTTTGAATAACCCAGCATATCTTGAGTGGCCTCTGGTAAATGTTTAAATGGGCGATTATAAGTTGACTGGAAAACTGCTTCTCTTGTTGGACTCCTTAGTGGATGGAGGTGTACTAGTCTATTTTTTGTGTCCCTATAAAGTTTTGTTTTACCCACCTCTCTCAACTTAATAAAATTGCAACTCATCTCTAATTTATGACAATTTTCTTACTGAACAATGAAATGTCTTTAAAATCTCCATTTGTTATTTAAAAAGTTTTTCAAGGAATATGTGGGGAACCAAAATCTGTTGAAAAGTTATAATTCCATTGATTTACTTGTAGAAACTACAAAAATATACAGAGAAATTTTTCAAATTTCAGTCTACTTCTTATTTGCATAAACAACCATTTTAAATATTTTATTATATTAAATTTTTTGTTTCTTAAAATGGTTTAAAATATTACTTTATTTCACACTGATTTTCAAACCTTTTAATAGCCGATTCTACAATTCTGCAGTCAACAACTGATTCCATTGCTGTGAAACGGAGACTACACTCTGAAAATACTTTCGCTTCATTTATAGTTGTACTATCAATTGGCATTTGTGGATTTTTGCTTTTTCTGTCGATTGTAATATTTTTCATCTATCGGCATTTCAAGGTTTCTGGCTCATCTACAAATCCCAGAGAGCAACAGTATGATGAACAAGAAATGACAGGTTTGTTTATAGATAATTTACTTTCAGGATATGTGAGAGAAATACAATGTGTTTATGAAAGAAATCAACTTTAAAGAGATACAGTTACAACCTTTTTAACAATTAAAAGTGCTTTAAAATTTATAAAACTTTAAATATTTGATCGCAGAAAAAATGGTGATCTTGCTCTTAATAAGCAGCCATGAAGAATCCCTGATTTAACTTCTTACAATTTTTTTTCTTTGGAGATACTTAAAAGATTAAGTTTGTTTTCTGCTATTACTCGCAAGCTGAAAACAGGAATAACTACAGACATTCAAATTGCAACACAGAACATGCTGAAAAAAGCAGAGGACTAATTCTGTTAACCTTTGGATATTGTTCACATTTTTGATGGTGATTCATGTTGAATATTTATAATTTTGTAAACTTTGAAGTGTTATTTTTAATTTAGTTTATGCAAAAGGATTGCAATTTTTTTTTTTTTTTTTTTTTTTTTGGTTTTTAATATTATCTCTTCAAAGTTAGGATATTCTTTCATAAACACTCAGTATATTTAGTATATAATATAAGTGAACTGTTAATAATGCAGTTTTTTTCTTTCAAAATCGTTCAAAGCAATTTCATTGGTTTTGAATTATACTTGTTAATTTTAATAGAGGTAGTGTTTTAAAAAGTTGAAATGATGTATTTTTTTAAGTTATTTTTTACATTTCTAATTTTGATGTATTTTTTAAGTTATACTTGTAAAATTAGATGTTAAATAATAGATTTTTAGCCGATTGTTATCATTTATCTTTTCACGATAGCCATTTTTTTTTTAACTTTGCGAAATAAATTTTTTTTAGTCCAATTTTTCAAAAATCAAAATGTTATGCAATATTTTTTTCCTTTTAACTTTAGATACTGCATGACCTTAAAAATTAATAATGTATTTTTAATTGTTAAATTCTTTTTTCAGGTACCTTCCCTAATGTTTGTTCAAGGATTTCAAGCTGTTTTGATGAACCTCCTTCTTATGAAGATTTCATTCAATCTTCTGATTGTTATCCACCTCTTTTCTACACCAGACCTACAAAACGATATTCAGAACCCCACTGTAATCTATACACATCTAGAGTCTGTGGGAAGAACTCTCCACGTCACCATACTATTCACTTTTTCAATTCTCATGATTTAAGTTCTATATCTTCTGATAGTAATACCAGTGGAAATTCTGCTTTATTTCCAGAACCTGGTTGTTCTTTTAGCAGAAACAATATAGAATGGACAATTGATAACTCTCAGCAAAGGACTTCCACCCCTATTTCGTTAAAAAGAGCTGCTTCTTTTGATTCTAAAATGAATAAGAAATTGGAATCTGATACTTGTCATTTGCATTTATCCATTACGCATTCAATGCACCCTCAATCATGTATTTCCAAGCATCATTCTTTGCCTACTCGCTTAAAAATAAAGGAGCTTAAGTCTAATGAAATTGATATAACCTTTAGTACTATTATCCCTGAAGTACAGTGTGATAATGAACGTCGTTTTTCATCGTGTATAATTTGTAATGATTCTTTAACTGTAAGGTCAGAAATAATGACTACTATCAAAGCAAGATGCTTTAGTGATCCTTGTAAAACAAACTTATGAATTATATACATTTTGTTTGAACAATCCCAAAAATTAAATCAGGAGATGGGGATTGTTTTTTTTTAACTAAATTTTGATCTGCATCCTCAGTGATTTGGATGTTTTGAAAAGTTCGTTTGTGGTGCAACAAGCTAATTCATTTGCTATTTTTTTTTATGATTTATTAAATTTTCTGCCCTTTTAAAAAGCATCAAAAGGGTTGCTGATGCTGAAATTATCTTTTTAATTTCCAATTCTGTATCACTTGTTTCTGCTAAAAGGTAAAGCATATATCTGTACAAGATTTGTTATGCATTTTCTGACTTGCTGCATTTTAAAAGCATTATGAATTTTTTTCCAAGAATTTTTTTTATTTGAATTTGCTAAGGCATATTTAATAAACTAATATTAATTCATAATCATTTATTCCAATTTGCAAAATGTTTGATAGAAGTTGAGCTTACTTGAAATTTTTTGTTTAAGATGTCTTTGTGTATTTGTTACTAAACTTTAATGTGTTTCATTTGTTGTTTGTTTACTAATAATTTTGACTAATTTACTGTATGTTGGAATCTTTAATTTGTGGACAATCTCGTTAAAATTTTGCTGTTGTTTATGAAAGGATATTGTTCATTCATAGATTCAAATAAACTTAAAGTGCTTTTTTTGTATCTTGTTGATGAATTTTGACAATTTTATTCAAGAATGTTTTTGATTAGTTGATTTTTTTTAAATACGACTAAATACAAAATATGGATTTGTTGTTGAAACTTAAAACATACACATGTTTAAAACTTGTTCTGCTTCATAGTAAAATTTTGTTAATGTATTTTTTAATTTGTGAACAAGTAGTTAAAATATGAAACTACAAATAATTTATTCTAAATTTATTCAATGACAAATTAATTCAAAATTTCAATAAACAGAGCAAAATCCTTATTTGTATGCAGTGCATAAACATTTTGCTATTTATGAATTCATTCATTTTATATTTTAGTATTTTTCTTAAGGAAAAAAGATTGACTTATTTGGATTATATATTTCTTGTTATGTTTTATCATTTAAATATTTAGTTGTGATTAACATTTAAGATTATGTAACTTTTGATTGTTTTCTTTAAATTTTCAAAAAGTGTTAACCTTCAAATGTTTGTGGATTTTGAAAAATTATTTTTTAGCATATGGACATTTTGTGTTGGAACTTTAAATTTGGATATTTTAGTTACTTTGTCAAATTTTATATCATGTCTATTAATAATAAAGACTACAACTTTTTTAAATTTTATTATGTAAATATAACATGATTATTAAGGAAATTTTTTATTTTTAACAACATTCACAAGGCTTGAAATATACATTTATTTTAAGTATTGTTTATTCATTTAAGCGATAGTCAGATGTTTTTGTTGACTAAATTAAGTTTGTGTTTTGAAGTAACTGCTTACATAAATTGAGTCAAATATTTATTGCCAAAATATTTATTTAATGTATGCAGTTTCATACATCCACTCTGATTACAATCAAAATGAATTTAAAATTATTTTGTAATTCTAGTTTTATGGCAGCTTTAAATTGAATGCGTAAGAAGCTTGGACAGAGAGGGCTTTAATTATTCAGTTGTGATCAAATAGAACAGTGTCACTGAGATAAAATATTTTGTTGTATTTACATTAAATGTGTATTGTTTTCTCTGGCCTGGAAGTTAATACATTAACTTTCTTCAAAAAAATTAATCAATTAAAGAATAAATTTCACAAATTTATTCCAATTGTAACTTTAATATGTTTCAGGAATATGGTTTGATATCCGAGATATTCACTTTTATATCTTACTGTCGAAGATTATATTTTTTTTAAATATTTTCTGTTACTTTACTTACTGCACTTTATCTGAATTTTTTGTCACATTTTTTCTCATAAAAATGTCTTTATATAAATAAGTTTATTGAAATATTAAGATTCAGCATTTAAGAAAGTACTATGGTAAATTCTATTTTTAAAAAGATTCAAATTCTGTAGTAGTCCATTTATGAAATCAAGTTAAAATTTCATTTTGATGCTATTAAACTCAGTTATATATGTATATATATTTTTTTGTTTGATATCTTGAGTTAGAATGATTTATTGTGTAATCCATCAAGCACATATATAAAATTCTAAGTATTTAGAGATCTAATTTTAAATTCAAATAATTGAAAAACTAAACAGGGCAAGATATGTTTTAAGTAATCAAAATCTAGTGTATGAAACTTGCATGGAAAACCGAAAGTTCTCAAAAATAAAATTATTTCAGTTTCTGCATGAATGTAATGAATTAAAGTTTATAATTTTCCGATAGAAAAAAATAAGCTATAACAATTTTTTAAAAAGTGTGTCTAATATTTGAATTGATTATTGTAATGAAAACGAGAATATTTTTGTCAGTTTTACTTCTAATAATATATACAAGCTATGCCCCCCCCTTCCCGAATCCACTAATATTTTCCAGCTTGTACTTATATACTGTAAATAAGGTAATTTTAAATGTATTCAAGGAGAATATTGAGATGCATTAATGTTCACACGTAAACAAATTGAGTCGGCTGGTTGTAAAGTTGCCAGCACTCAATTTGTTTATGTGTGAACATTAATGCCTCTCAATGGTTGATGGTAGGTTTTAATATAGATTCTATAGCTTATGTATTGTTCGCTTTACTCGATTAAGGTTCAGATTTGAGAGGTTAATAGTAAACAATTTTTGTGTTGCTTCCAGTGTGATACTAATTCAAACCAAACTACCCATCATAAATTGAAGATTTTCTTCAATAGGAAGGACTTCTAAGTTACATGTTCTACAGTTTATGAAAATTTTTCTGCGCAACATAAAACATTGGAGGAATTTTTAAGCTTAAATAAAATAAAAATCAAAATTGATATAAAAAAACATTTTGTTAGAAAATTGGGATATCATGCAGATTTCATAACAAGCTAAGCTGTAATCGTTTATTCTATGAATTTTGAGTGGTATAGCAATAACTGATTGCGGGTTGAAAAGACTTGTCACGAAAACTAACAGACAAAATTGATTTTTTTTGAAAAAAAATAAAAAGTATTTTGTCATGAGAAAATGGCAAATGAATTTATTTTAAATTGTACCAGAGTGATACAAAATGTTAATCTTTATTTTGGCCCCGAATAGTCATGAAATTCAGTACAATTTATTTCGTACACAATATTTTTAAAACAAATGTTCTTGACTTTTTAAGGTAAGAGTATCTGACTTACTAATAGAGCGAGTTAATAATTTTCAAAATGGGACCCTCCTGCATCAATACAGTTTCCAGCGCTTTTATCAGTTTTCATTTATACCCTGCTGGTCGGCAACTCTAATTCTGTTCAATAATCCCGTCGAAGCCACGCGCATCAATCGCACCGAAACGATGTTCTTTCAGATTTTTGTTTTTTTTTTATATCGCCGAACAAAAAAGGAAATAAAAGGGAGCCAGATCTGGAATGTAGGTTGGTTGGTCAGTACTTTACTCACTATCCGCGAAGTGCGCAATGTCATCATGGAGAATTCAGGTATCGGACGCTGCAGACCCTAATCCTTAAACGTTCTTCTGCATAAAATTTAATGTTCATGGTCCGTACCGCAAGCACCAAGCTCTTGTAGTCATCTTTGTCATCGAAGAATATGGCATCGAGCATCGCTGTCTTCCATGTCCTCTTTTGAGTATATTGTGCCAATGAAAAAGCGTTCTGGACATACGATTTTACCCTTGTAAGTCTGACGGATCATACCGGAAAGTTTCCGCAATAAATTTGTTCAATTGAACTCTAGATTTGATTGCACGATTCTCCTTGATAATTCGTGGTATTTACCCTCTATGCAAATACATTTTCACTCAGGGCGAGCTCTATTCACTCCGCGAGCTCGGCGATAATTGACACGTGTCTTATAGTTTAAATTTACTGTCTTTGGTAAACACGGGTTACGCTTTCCCAGGATACCCTGGCGATCCTTCTCTATTTTCGACCCTCCTTGTCAACCAATTTTTTTCTTTTGCTATTCTTTCACGTCTAGACCACAGTTAAATCTTGTTCTTGTTTGGCGCAGCATAGCCTCATCTGTCTCTTGCGCCAATAAACTTTACATTAACTCACTCATTCACTCACTTATAGTTTAAATCAGAATCCCTCCTATCCATATAGATACCCCTGCATCCCTCCCCATTAACTGCAAAAATAAGTTTTTACTTACTAGACCTAATTTATCCAATAAGTAGAGACTTATTCAAAACTCGCTCTATATTTATGGCCAAAGGATAAATTTTGATTTTTCTCTATTATAATGAAATGGCACATCCGAATATTTATGTACGTTCCGATACTTCTGTTTCGGACACTGAGAATGTCTCCCAATATAAGCATATTGCAAAAATTTCATAGATAAATCGCCGAAACCAGGGCCGTGTTATTTCTTCAAAAATTTAGAAACCTACTGCAAGTAAATTGTGAAGAGCCGTTGTAACCTAGTGGTCATGGTAGCGGACTCGAGGCTGGCGGTTTTCATCGAGTCGCGGGTTCGAGCCTTATTGCCACTAAAGACCCGCCGTGTAGCCGGGGCTGATGCACATTAAATCTGTCGGGACCCAAAGTCTTCCCGTTGGCGTAGGGCCGCGGTAGCCTAGTGGTCAAGGTCGTGGACTAGCGGCTGGCGGTTATCGTTCAGTCGCGGGTTCGATCCTTGGCTGCCAAAGACCCGCCGTGTAGCCGGGGCTGATGCACGTTAAATCGGTTCGGGGCCCAAAGTCCTCCCGTTGGCGTGGTGTGGATGTTAGGAGAGGGGGGGCAGCTCAGGTGTCGTCCTCGTCACTTGACCGTGGTTCAAAATTACGAGGTCCGTCGCCAATAGCCCTCGTGTTGCTTCTAGTGCGACGTTAATAAAAACTAAACTAAACTTCCCGTTGGCGTGGTATAGGCGCCAGCTCTGGTGTCGTCCTCGTCACAGACCTAGGTCTGTCGCCAATAGCCCTAGTGCAACGTTAATAAAAAAAAACTGAACTAAATCGATAGTTTGTGGTCTGTGTGAATGTATCCATTAGCTATAATTAAGGATGGGAATTTCTGTTCCTTCTTAAGACCCATGTGGTGACCGGGTGTGAAAGAATTGTCCCACTGTAGCTCATGCATGTCTTAAGCGGCGACAAAAATGGGTACCCAGTGTCTGGAGGTGTAGCCGATCACCCTGCTTCTGGGGATTATAATAGAGGTACCTTCTATAAGTAAGTACGGGTATCATGACCCCGATGCAGCCTAGTGATGTTTATGTTTCCCACTGGGTTTACTAAAACACGAGAGATGCGCCCCCGGGTCCCCTTGCGAATCCCTCTCTATTTTCGGGTGACGCACTCCCGGGATATCCTAGCGACCCTTCTCTATTTTCGACCCTCCATCTTGTCAACCACTTATCTTTTTTTCAACTTCACGTCTAGACCACAGTTTAATCTTGTTTGGCGCAGCATAGCCATTTCTGGCTCTTGCGCAAATAAACCTTACATTCACTCACTCACCTTCTCTATTTTCGACCATCCTTGACAACCAAAATTTTACCTTTTTTCTATTTTTTTTTCTCACGTGTCTAGAACACATTTTTACACTTTACTAGCTTTGCTCGCGCTCACTTATTTTGTTTGGCTCAGCATGATGTGTGTGTTGACCATATCTGGCTTTTATGCTGTTACAAATCAATCACTCATTCACATGACTCGCTCATCCATTGAATTCTTCGTGACAATCTTCAATCTCTTATTCAAACGTCTAGATCACAGTTTCATCTCGTTTGACACAGCATGGCCACATCTGGCTCTTTCGCCATAAAACTTCACCATTCCCCCTCCCTACCTATCCTTTATTTTTAAAGAATTGTTCATTAACCTGCTCTTTGATTCACTTGTTCTTTTAGGCTTCTCGAATGAAGATCTCAAAAGTAATCGAAGGAATTTAACACTATAAAATTATTATTCATATCATTTTGCACGTTTGAGGAAAATTCGAATCTATTGGATTTAGGAGAAAAATCATTTTTTTGTATGAAATTAATTCTAAATAGTATTTGACCCGTGTGGTGACCGGGGATGACAGAATAGTCTCACTGTAGCTCGTGCATGTCGTAAAAGGCGATTAAAATGGGTACCCAGCCCCTGGGGATTATATCAGCGGACCTCGGGGACTTGCCTTCTTCAGGTAAGTACGGGCATCATGACCCCGAGGCACCTTAGTGATCTTTTTCTTTCCCATGGGGTTTACTGTCTTTGGTAAACACGGGTGACGCACTCCCGGGATACCCTAGCGATCCTTCTCTATTTTCGACCCTCCTTCTTGTCAACCATTTTTACCTTTTTTTTTTTCAACTTCACGTCTAGACCACAGTTTAATCTTGTTTGGCGCAGCATAGCCATATCTGGCTCTTGCGCCAATAAACTTTACATTCACTCACTCACTCTAAATAGTATTAATTAAGGCTCCCGTCTACCCGCCATTGTGATTTCGTCAGCTTAATGTTAATCCTATGGAATGTCGACTTGAATTCTCCCATCTTTACTATTTGATCTATTTGAATGCAATAAAGTGC
>BMAW01052742.1:97493-117691 GCA_019974015.1 Nephila pilipes
GTCTGCCGGCCATTTTGATTTAGTGGACATAATGTTAATCCTATGGAATTTCGACTTTTGGTCTCAAGTCTTTACTATTTGATCAATTAGAATGCAATAAAGTGCATCTGAAAGAGCAAACGATAATGAAGGCTTCTGCAGAATAATTTTTTTCCACCGATTTTTAAAGATATTTTCAATCCTATTTTAATAATTCGTTTGTGAGTTTTCTGATTTTTAAAAATATTTTTACCCCTAATATAATGATTCGTTTGTGAGTTTTCCGATTTTTAAAAATATTTTTAAAAATCGATGGAAAAAAGAAATTCCTCAGAAGCCTTCATTACTTTTTGCTCTATCAGATGCTCTTCATTGCATTTAAATAGATAAAATAGTAGAGATTTGAGAACAAAAGTAGAAATTCCATAGGATTAACATAACGTTGACGAAATCTAATTGGCCGGGAGCCTTAACTAACACACTTCGTAGTTTTGAATGGGATGACGAGGTCGGTATTTGAGCAGGAACCCTACTTATAACATAAGCAGCATAACTTATAGTAAAATATCTATAGAAATCAATTTTCAAGAGTAGATTTTGCATTGTATACTTCAAAAGAGATGGTGCAAAATTATGTTTCATTCAGAAATTTGAAAAAGAAGAAGGAAAAAGAGAGAAATCTAATATGAACTATAAAAGCTGCTTTTTATTCACGTGCATTAAGAGGCATGCGTTTTTATTAAGTTTCGAAGAGCAGAGAATAAGATTATACAATCCGAAAATCATATCTCGGAGCAATCGTTTCCTGTTGTGACTATTCAAGCAAAACATTTAAGGCAGAAATGAAATATGCATGAGTTTTCAAAACTATATTAGAAAAGCAAAGCGAATGAAGAAATACAATCGTCAAGTAATGGAAAAATTTTGTTTGCTGTATTCAAAAACACGAAGCTGGGATTTATACACAATTTTCTTTTAGTAAAAACTCTCTTTCGTCATCTGATATGCATGTCAGATGAGAAGAAATGGATGAAAATAGAAAAAAAAAATCAAGAAAGAATATTTATTTTTTCGCTTCAATGGAAAATAGAAACGAGTTTCCAATGTAATTATTCTGGAAACGAATCAGCTAAGGCAGCTATTATTATAAATAAAAGAAGCAATTTTTCGAGATTTTGGCAACATCAATCTCCCAGTACATAAAAGTTTAATTTGAAAAAGAGATTTTTTTATTATTATTTTTCTTTTCCTTGTGAGTTGAATGTTTAAACGAAATGCAAAACTAAATTTGATTGTTCAGCACTAGCAGCAAACGATTTAGAAAAGGCTGTTATATGTTTTCATTATTTTTATTTTTTTAGTTTCGTATTGTGTCGTTTGGATGCAGTTTTCATTTCCCTTTCTGTAAATCTGTTTTCGAAAATGCCCTTCTTGTTATTCTTTTGAATCGTTGAAAACAAATGACAAACGATTTTGCTACTGTAAAATACGTAAGATGAGTGCGATAACGATATGATAACTTTTCTTACTTATTTTTATTGTTTGACAAAAGAAATGCATTATATTAGCATAAAGTTAATTTGAAAATTTCATACTTAGGTGGAAAATAATTGATGTTTTTAAAATGGCGAAACATTGAACTCCAGAAACATTTTTATGATTAACATTGGATTCGAAGCTTTATTTTCTGCCTCCAATAAATATTTTATTCTAATATTCATTAAGGAATTATGCATTTATAATTTTTTACTTTTGTAGAATCAACAAAAATAATAATGTACGA
This sequence comes from Nephila pilipes, assembly GCA_019974015.1. Taxonomy (NCBI): domain Eukaryota; kingdom Metazoa; phylum Arthropoda; class Arachnida; order Araneae; family Nephilidae; genus Nephila; species Nephila pilipes. Next base: position 99,256 of record BMAW01052742.1, read on the forward strand.
GTACATATGAAAAGCCAACTGATTGCATACTATTTTTTATTCAAAATAATATTACAAAATTGTTTAAAGAAAGTGTTTTAATAGTGCTTTTTTTTTTTTTTTTTAATAATATTGAAGTGTTTAATGAATGAAAAAATTTCACCATAATGGAAAATTTTAACATAATGAAATAAACACGTTTTCACTTAGAAAATTTATGTTACATAAAAGTTTTATAAGCAAATAAAATGTGTCAACTTTTTGTTTTGTTGGAAGTCAATGCACAAGTATTCTATTTTCCAAAGTTAATTACTGAATATCTTGTTAAAAATCACGTTACAATTTATTGTACATTTTTGTATCCAATGTGATTTTATAAATTTATTTTTTCATAATTGAACAAAAGAAATATTTTTTTAAAAAAAATGACAATTCTTTATACTTTAAATTGTAAATGGTTATATTTTTTTTCAATCTGGCAAAGTCTCAAAAGTAAAATCAAATATTTATATATATAATATATAAAAAAATAATATTTCACTTACATTAACATTTATAAAAATAACATTTCACTTTCATTAACATTTATAAAAATAACATTTCATTTGCATTAACATTTATAAGTAATTCGAGATAAAAACCAACGTTTTTAAAAACAATGTTTTTATATGGTGGCAAAGTTTATTAAAAAATAATAATTGAAATATTAGTTAAAACTTGTCGCAAATGTCTAAATATTGTATTGTTAGGCGAGTAAGAACGATTCTAAAAGTTTCACAGCTCTAGCTTGATGGGAAGTTGGTTAAATTAACGATCGAAAATTTGGTGACACACTCACACACACTAAGTGAAATACATAAAAATTTTGAACTTTAAAATTTACTTAAAAAGAGACATTTGTGAGCGTATTAAAAATTCATAATACTCACAAAATCAAAACATGCATTTGAAAGTTTGTAAGTCATTCTATTAAAAAAATGTTAACCAGAATTCAGAAAAAATTATGATAAGACACGGCGCCAAATATTGGAATCTTTCTTTCTTGCCAATGATTACTGACTAAAAGTCAGCAACCCTTACTATCTCCCCTTTGTGAGTAGAAAAGATTTACGATACCTCATGTGGCGTACGGGGAGTTCCCGGTGTACCCAGAGGGGGAAAGAAATTTTTTTCCTCAATCCTAAAAGCACCGAGTGGAAGGGATGTTTTGACTTATTAAAATTATTGAAATATTAGTTAAAACTTGTCGCAAATGTCTAAATATTGCATTGTTAGGCGAGTACGAACGATTCCCAAAGTTTCAGAGCTCTAGCTTGATGGGAAGTTGGTTAAATTAACGATCGAAAATTTGATGACACACACACACACACACCAAGTGAAATTCAGAAAAACGTTGTAATAAAATAACATTTCACTTAAAATAACATTTAATTATGTTAAGGCTCCCATCTACTGATCCCTTTGATTTCTTGAACCCTAATGTTAATCACGTGGAATTTCTTTTACTACCGTCCTCACATCTATTTATTTTACCTATTTAAATGAAAAAAAGTGCATTCGAAAGAGCAAAAAATTAATGATTTCTAAAAAATTGCCCATTTTTTTCATCGATTTTTAAAAGTATTTTTAGCTCTATTTTAATGATTTGTTTGTGGGTTTTCCGGTCTTTAAAAATATTCTAAAATATTTTGAAAAATAGGAGGGAAAATGTAATTCCGTAGAAACCTTCATTATATATATATATTTTTTTTTGGATGGATTTAATCACATTCAAGTAGATACAATAGTATAGATTTAATAACAGTAGTAAAAATTCCACAAGATTAGCATTACTTTCACGAAATCAAAATGGCCGCTCAACACCATTAATTATTTTAGAATCTTTTCTGTTCTTATGTTTTCTGCTCCGAAATGTTTACAAATATAATTGTAAAAAATTTTCACATTAAAAATCAAATCAAGAAAATTAAATAACATTACAAATATTTTCATATCTGGAATCACGAGAAAAAATCTCGAACTTTTACCACATTTATAACTCTTTTTCTGTTCCCAAGATTTAAATTTTCCCTTTTAGTCATTTAAATAAAATTTTAGTCTCTTTTATTAAAATCTCAAATCTGAATCTATGTCTTTCATATACAGTGCTCAGACTTACTGTGCTTGTATACTAAGAAATTTTTAATATTTCAAAAATTCATTGAATCGGAATTTACCACGCATATATTTTTAGTGGAATTTCATTGAATGAGTGACCAGAAATACAAAAAAAAAAACTTTAATGAATTGCAATCTTATTATATTCATAATCATAGATTCGCTTTTATTATTTAAATAAAATCTAACTTTCCGTCGAAAGATGTACTTTTAAACACAAAGAAATATAATTAGTCTTTGAGTTCATTATATTCAAAATAATGAGTAAAAAATAAAGAGAGAATTATATAAAGCGAGAGTCGAATATTCATTTCAAAATTCAGTTGCTGTGCTCAAATTTCCCTACTAATCAATGATTGATTCCAAACACTTCTTTCTGGGAAAAAAAGTTAGTTTTTAAATTAATAAATCTCATTAAAAGCAAACGAATCAAGAAAGGAGCTCGAAGAAGAAAAAAAGTAGACAAAAAAATTCAATTGAGCTAAATGTAAATAAAATTTTAACTAAGCACTCCTTAATAAGCTCATTAGTAATGCTTTTCTCATCTCTAATGAGATCCTTGAATTTCTTCCTCCCCGAATCAAGCCATTTTCTTTTCATCTTTTACACTAACAACCGTGGACGGAAGAAGATGAAGCAATAAAATGTTTAGCAGAGTAGGGGATTTAATTAAAAAAAAAAGTTGTTAAATAATGAAAAGGAATGAAACAAGAAAAAAAAAAAAACGAACGTTGTGTGTGTACTGAATTTTTACATGCAAGAATGGTCTAAGAAGTTTTTATTCCCCTTTTACTTCTTCAGTGTTTGTAAACAGTATATTGGTTCTCATCTATTCTTCGACAACAGTAGCAGAGTGGTCTTATTCGCTATCTCATCAGGGTCGGCCATCTGGGAGTGTGCTGCGGATGTTATGCACTGGGGCCCCAACATCATCAAGAACTAAGATAATGTACTCTTGCACAGAAAAACTTGTCAATATTCTTATCGTTAACAATATTATTATCGTTAAGTTCATTTTTATCGTAAATATTGTTATAGTAGATCTATGAATTTCGACAATTTTCTCTCTCAAACTAATTCTTGATTATACGAATTGTTAGTTTTTTTTTTTTTTTTTTTTTTTTTGAATCGGGGAACTGCCGAGTATCTCCACCTAAACTGAACATTTTGGTCAAGCATGTTTGCAGAACGCATAAATGCACTTGCTATATTAAGCGTCGAATAAGAAATTGCAGCAAATTTTTAATTTTTCTGTAGTAATGAACGTGTTAGCAAAAACAAATTCACGTATTAAATATATACGTATTCTTATTCGTAATTTTTTCGTAAGGTCCCAAATGGTTTCTTGCCCCTTTATATGGGAGGCAGATTCTGTATCTCATGAATGACATTGTTGCAGTTTGTGGCGAATCACTTCTCTACCCGACTCTTGTGCCATAATTCAGTCAAATACAACAAACTCTGAAAATCAATAACCTATACAAGGATACACCAGTCAAACCTCACACAATTATTTATTTATCAATTTTGCAATATAATGCCTAAGGAATATTTGCTTTCCTTGGTGTCCCCTTGGATTGATTAACCTATTCAACTACTACCGAACTCTAATACTCTCTTACCAAAATCTCTCCAGTTGAGGCTGTTTTGATTTCTCGAATCCTCTGCGGCTGCTATCGCCCGTAACAACTCTTGATATCATCTACCGCTTGTAAGGCATACACTCAGTGCTAGTCCCACTCGGCCTCTATCCACTAAACTTCTTTTTACTTATATACCATCATATCTTCTTTTTACTTATATACCATCATATCGTTTCACTTTATTTCTACCTGTCTCTTATTTTCATAATCAAGTTTTATTTTGGTTGGGAAGAAATTGTTTATTTCATGCAATCGATCTCAATTAAAGTCCCCAAGGTTAGTGAAGAGAAAATCGCGAATAGCCCAACGTCACAAGTTGAGTCCTGCTTCGTGTAGCACAATAAATCTGTCGAGACCGTGTTAGGATAGTGCAAAACTACGAGGTTTGTCATAGTAACCCCTCATGTTCCTTCTCGGTGCAACGTTAATAAAAATATGACGTTCTTTATTCTATTCAAGACTTGCAATAATCTGTACCAGTTGTTATCAATCTTTTTTCCTTAGACTTGTACTACCTAAGTCGTTGCCTTTAAATAAGAAATTTTCAATCTTTTTTTTATCTTACGGAACACTTGAGCCTACAGTCTAATTTTTGTGGCACAATAATTGTCGTTTACTCTTTTTGACGTTTTATTCCTTTGTGTTTTTATAATCCAATCGAAAACGCTACAACCGTTACATGTTGTTCCATCTCAAACTCACACAATATACTTAAATAAAGTTGGACGGTTCTTTAAAAATGTTAAAAAAAAAAAAAAAAAAAACTTAATATATATTGAGGTAAGAGAGAGAAAGTGAGAGATTAATTTACAGAGTTATAAATTAATTATTTTGCATTATTTGGTTTACATTCTAATGTCGTCTTTGAATACGTCTGTATTCCTATAGAGCTCCTCCTGCTTTACAGTACATGCCAAAAAATATAATAAAACATTACTATCGCCCCTGCCTCCTCTTTGGTGTGATCCTCACTCTTTCGGTGTATTGATGTTGGCTTTTAGGATTTGTACGTGGCAACGATGCCCAAACATGTATGATATATCAAAGGCATATTCAGAGGTTCATTGGATTAAGGATTCCCAAAAATTCTAGAATACTGTCTGTTTTTTATTAGTTTTACAGTATAAATCATCATATATACAATTGTTGATACCTTGTATGTCCTAAGCACTTTGGTTCCTATTGTGATCAATCGATTGATTTTTGTGTGGTTGAAAAATTATAGTTTGACATTGGGATTAGTATGATTTTCGTTGATCCCACGATTAAAGTTTTTTTGGGGAATTTGGAGAAAAGGATCTGATATTTAAGGAAACTTCTTTGCGGGCAGGTTGTAACGATCTGAATTTTGATTCAAATTCCTGGGGATGGATAATTTGAGCTCTTACGACTAGTTTTATCATGTGAGTTTCAATTGAAGTGTTAGCTTTTATAATGGGTTTATTTGTCCTTAGAATGTACCCTACACATGTGGGTGTATACGAGTGTTATCAGCCCCTACACGGAAAATAATGCCAAATGACACTTTATTCACAAATATTCAGGACAAGACAAACACAGATAGTAAAGCTTGGACAATTAACAACATGATTTGGAACACAATACTTGTACAGATAAGTGACACAGATACAAGAACAAAAACAGAACTTGTAATGACTGTCACAGTTGTTTCACCAACATTCAGCTCATCAGCTTACTACGGACAAATTTCTGTAGGGTTACTCTAAATTTATAAGGCAAACTTCGGCACATTAGCGTGGCCAATTCAAACATATTCCTCGGCAGATCCGCTTAGCGAATGCCATGGATTCCAATCTATTTCCTGATTGATTCCCCTCCGGCTTCTCTCTTATTTATAGCCGCTATGACCAGGCATGACGTCACTAGAAAATTTCAGAAGAAATTCATAACTTACTTCCCAGTAGAGATTTCGACTAGATTCCAGCATTTTCTAGAAAAATCAGTTTTCACTAGTCGCAAAATTTCTCGCCATGTCACCAAAATGGTCGCAAAATTCATCGTCAAGGTTGAGGGATTATTGCTCAAACTTTTTTTAGCTGATTGATGAAATCTCAGTAAATGTCTCTTTTCCTTTATTAAAGAATCATTGCAGGGAAGCGTTAATTCAGATTCGTAACTATATATACTGCTGTTTGTAGAAAATGCAACACCATGAAAGAATCATCAGAATCAAATGAAATTTAATGCAGAAACGACTTGTACTGATACAAATAAATGATGAAATTTTCAAAACAAAAGAAACAAATTAAGCGTCCGAAATCAGTATTTGGTGCAGCCACCATGCGCTGCAATAAGTGCTGCTATACGACGTGGCATGGAGTCAAACAGATGTTGAATATCTGCTTGAGGAAGAGAATTCCATATCGCTTGTATGCGCAACCAAAGTTCGTCTTTGGAAACTGCAGGACGCGGATCACGAGCGAGACGCCGACCAACCATATCCCACACGTGCTCAATAGGCGACATATCCGGTGAATAAGCAGGCCAAGGAAGAAGTTGCATGCGTTGTGCTGAACAGAAGTCTCGAACAGTCCGCGCAACATGTGGGCGTGCATTATCCTGCTGAAAGATAGCTCCAGGGATGCCTTGAAGGAAAGGAACGACTTCGGGCTGTAGCACTTCACGGACGTACCTGTTGCTATTGAGATTACCCTCAATTCGTATCAAATTGGATCGTCCATGATACGAAATCGCACCCCAGACCATAACTCCGGGTGTTCGACCACTATGTCGTTCAATAATACACTCAGGAAGGCAGCGTTGACCGGCATAACGTCTAACACGAACACGGCCATCATGGGTCCACAAATTGAAGCGTGATTCATCTGAAAAGACAACTTGGTGCCAATCAGCTCGCCTGTCTCTGTGCTCAAGAGCCCACTGCCGACGCAGCCGTCGATGATTCGCCGTGAGGGGAATCCTGTATAAAGGCACCCTTGCACGCAATCCACGGCGCAGCAGACGACGACGAATTGACGAAGCCGACAATTGTACACCTGTAGCAGTAGACCAACGTGCTGCCAGCTGCCTGGAGGAAGCTGTGCGATCATTCACCGCCATGCGGAGCAGGTGTCGATCATCGCGCTCTGACGTCACCTTCTGTCGTCCAGTGCCTGTTTTTCGAGTTGTTCGGTGCTCGTCGGTCCACTGCTTCCAAACTCGCATCACTGTGGAACTGTTCCGCTGCATACGAGCTGCTATTGCGCGATAGGAAAATCCTCCTTCTCGAAGGCCGATTATCCTCCCTCGTTCAAACTCCGTAAGTTGCTTGAATTTCTTATTCTTCCGTCGTGGAGGCATACTCAGGCCTCACTAAACGTTTGCCACTAACAAATAATCATAGACTTTTTTCAACGTCCCGCTACAGCACTTTATTTATACGCTTTCAGCATCAATTCAGAGGGCGCTGCGCGCGCCGCGCACGCGCGATGGCTCTGAAACTTTATTAATTTGCATAATATCCTATAATTGACATTTGCTGCGAATTTCATTTGATTCTGATGATTCCTTCATGGTGTTGCATTTTCTACAAACAGCAGTTTATAAAGTGACTTATCAGTGACTAATTCGTAAAAGTATTACAAAAACCAAGTTATTTTAATTCAAAATAAGTACATTAGAAGCGAGTTTTTTGGGGTACTTTTATTACAAAATTTACAACTTTATAAGTGCTGAATGGTACATCTCACCTACTTTAGAAACAAATCTTTAATTATTTTTTATGTCAGCTACATACAGCTGCATGTAACTGAAGCTTCGATTTTTGTTCTTACATTTATTGTGATTTTAACTTCTTTAAAAAGCACTTCAATTCAGGATTTTGAATAATTCGATATTTCGGTTATAAATACCTGCTCTTAACAGTTATTTTCAAATTCCCTCCCTATTTTTTCTGTGCGGAAAGCTTATTTCCGTGGTTAAATTATATTGAACAATAACTGAATCGGAGAGACAAATAACTGAAGCAGGTTCGTTATAGATTAACCGTAGTCTTACACTTGTGATTGAAGTAAGTCCCAGAACTGAACATTACATACATTTTCTAATTTTCTTTTAAAAAGAAATTCGAATATCTAAGTATATGAATATATGTCTTGTTGGTGATTTTGCTTTCATTCTTTTACTTCAAACGAAAGAAAAGCTCTGAAGTTACATTCAAAATTACCTAATTGTTATTGTTTGTTTTGTATAATAAATATAATTTTCAGAGAAAGAACTGAATACAAAGCAATGTATTTTTATCTAAATTGCGATACAGATACAGTTTTTATTCCAAATAAAGCTTTTCCAATATACTATCGATGGAATGTTTAGAATGATTGCAATGGACGGTATAAAGTTGGATATTTTCCCACACACATATTCAGGGTTTTGATAAATAATGGTACAAAATTTAAGGGAGGTACGGCTCATTCAAAAGACTAAAAATTGCATTGCAAACCATGATTAGAAGCGTCATGGAAAAGTGGTGGCAGATACACAGGGAATGAAAGAATGGAAAAAAGGAGTTATCAAAAACATTGGCAGTACATAAATATTACAAATGGCTATATTGGATTCTCCCGTTTCAAAATGTAACATGGGATTTTCGAAGTGTCCGGCCTCACAAGCAATGCATGAGCTGTACTAACAGACCATGAACTGGAGGTCATGAACCGGTCAAAAACTTCTGTTTTTTCTTGCAGCACAGACGCAACAACGCAGACGATTCTTGCAACCAGACATGACAGTTGTTTCATTCACAACAGCTTTAAGTCCTTCCAGTCCTAATAAAAGAAATTCAGGCAGATGAAATTATGGCTGTCTCCTCTTAAAGACCCAATTTCGCACAAATTCTAAAGCACATGCGAAAACAAATGGTTAGTACATGTCTTTGTGAGAATTGTTCTTCAAAAAGTCTTTGAGCTCCTCCTGCATTCCCATAAACCAATCCATATTCTAAGTGCACGTCTGCCAGCTACGTGTTCGTATAATGTCGTATAAGCAAGACGGACTCCTCTCCTGGAATGATAACGAAAATAAGATATTTTCCTTCAATACTTTCTTAACAACTCCATCTACGCCGTACGATGAGGTCTCAGGTCTAGGGTTTTCTTCTTCATTTAAATATACATTGAATGATTTTTTGAAGCTTTTCGTCAAAAAGAAAAGAGAACCAAGGCAGCCTTGGGGGTATACATATCACAATTTGAAAAACGCTGGCCTTATACTATTGATCAAACCAATTGAACATATTTTTTTTCCTTTTATGTGCAAGTGTGTGAGTCATAGTCTAGAGTAAATTATATTAATTAAGATTATGTGTCAAATTTTATGAGATAAAATTTTGTGACATTATGGGAGAAAAAGACATTTGAAATGAAACGTGACACAAACTGTTCTTACATATGAAGAATTCGTCATAAAATCACATATTTATTAATATAATCTATAATTACAGCATACAGTTACAATATGTATTATTAATTTGAGGAAACAGCTTTGATTTTCTTAAAAGAATCACCATTTTTCTCTCTTTGAAGTCTGCAATACATATCTCTATCGTATATGTTTTATTGCTTTTTTTCGTTTAATTCTTTAGTTTATAAGTTTTGATTTGCTTGAATGTAAAATATATATGTTCAGATTAATATAATCACTTGTGACATTTGCATATTTTTATTTTGTAAACGTTAAGTCATTTGAGTGCAAAATCAGAGAAATTTGATCTGTTCATAATCTAAATAAAATATGAACTAAATTACTTTTGAAATATGAACTAAATTACGTTCATTACGTTTTTACGTTAAGGTAATTTTTATAAAATTACTTTTTCGTAAGGAACACTAACTCGTTAATTTTATCTAGATGACAGGGGATAAATCAAATTTTTAAACTGTTTATACGTTTGCTATGAATATTATCACAATGTTTTTCTTGAAATCTTTAAAAAAGCTTAACACCCGAATCAATTAATAACACCGGTAAAAAAACGAGTTTTTTGACCATGGGTTTTCTTTCAAACTTCACATTTTGCGTATGATAATTTTTATACCTTAAATTTTAAGGGCAAAAGAGAACGTTGAGTCTAATTGAATTTATTAAATAATTAGTTTTAATAATTTATTTTATTATTTGATATTTATTAAATTTATCATCTGAAATAAATACGTGTAAATTTTTTTGGCTCAATTAAGCATTGAATTTAACGACCATTTGGCGACTTGGCGAGAAACTTGGCTTAAAATTTAATTCTTTAAGTAAATAGTTTTAATTAATTATTTTTTATTAATTATAATTAAAATATAGTACTGTCATCCAAAATAATAGTGTATAGAAAATTTCAACTTAATCGAGCGTTTTAAAATGTGAGAAAAAAACTTAATTTTCATCCAGTGTGAGTTAAAGGAAACCCATTAAAAAGAATATATATCCTTTTAAAATAAATATACTACAGGAAAATAATCTATATACATTATTTATTTATAAGACATTTTTATAGGAGCTATATTTTGAAAAAGTCTTGACTGAGTAAAAAATAATAATTGTGAAATCTTACTTTAAGAATTAAAACTCCACATTTTCTCAATTCTGTTTCAAATTTTAAAATTTTTCTTTTCTAAAATACTGTGAGCTAAAAATATCAATAATTCAAGGAAGAAATGGTGCAAAGAAAGAGAGAGAAAAAATTCTTTTGTATTTTTAAATTCCTCATTTCATTTTATAAAATGAATTTCTTACTTTTGGTTAAATTTCTAAGAGTATCTCTTTTTCAATTGCGTAATTGAAAATTTTAACTGTTAAGAATGTAGAAAAAATTTTCAACTGGGTAAAAAAAAAAATTCAAAAATCTATGTATTATCCAGATGTTGTTGGTCTCAAATATTTTCATACCTTTAACATATATTAAGCAAAAACCAGGTGGTTGAAGTTTTTCTTTAACAAAATTGTTTAAGGAAACTTTGATTAATTAGAAAACATATATAGGATTTTTGAATCGATTAAAGTTTTGTGGTAATTCAACAGACCATATGGCAAAATTGATTCAATAGAAGAAGTTCCAAGACGTTTCTAAGAACTTTGTTTTTAAAAAGACGTATGCCTCTATGCAAGATGTTTCACAAATTTATGGATATGGGATTTTTTTTTTCTAGGAATAATAGCGTAATTAAGAGTTACTAAACAGAAGAAAAATAATCAAAGTCGAAAAACATAATAGTAACTTATTACAGTACCAATACATCGTATAAAATTAACAATTTTTTTTATGAAGCAATTTAAATAAAAATTACACTGATTCAAAATTTTTTGGACAAAGTTTTATCCATTAAAGCTCAAATTTTGAAACTATCGTTTCTATTAAATTTGAATCTTTGATCACGCGTTCTTTGAACTTAGGTTTACAGCAAATCAAATTTTAAAAAAGGCATAGCTAAAATAACAATAAGAAAGAAAAAGCTCTATGCAAATTTTGGAAAGAACAGATTTAGCCACCCACGGAACGCTTTTTTCTTATAATTATTATTAAATTACCCTGTTAAATATAAGAATTAAAGCAAACGATGAAATATCGAGAAATGGAAAATAGTAAGCTTTTCCGTTACTAAAATTAAAGCAAACGATAAATTATTAAATTGATTATATTAAAGCTAAATGTAATTAAAATTGGAACAAATGATAAAAATTGGAAAGTAATCTGGTATGTCAAAACGCCCCATCTAAAACAATAGCCCCTCCGATGGCTAATAATAATAATAATAAACTGTAGTCTATTTGCTGCTTTAACTCCGAGAGGGTTGAAAATAGGTGAAGATGGGCTTACACATCTCGTGCTTATGCTCCTCCATCTCTAAGATTTTCCTCAATAATTAGATCCAAGCTAAAAGCTTACCAATCCCTAATGGTAATTTGATTTTGAAAAAAACTAAGATATCATTGATGTAATTGATTGAAGTTTAGTTCTTTTGAATTATCCCATTATCACCTCCCATAGCTTTTACAAACGGAAGTTAATGATTTTGAAGCATATTTTGATAATCTTCCGAATATTGATGATCTTATAAGAAACTGTGAAGGTAAAATAAAATGTACCCCACACCATGACAGGACCACCTCCTTGTTTCTGGCGATGAAGAGCGAGGTTCGCGTCGGAAGTCGTATCTATAATAGGTCCAACTCTCTGGGTAATCCATATTGATATTTTTTTTTCATCGTTGAAAAGAACAATTAACCATTCGCCTTTCCAATGTATGCGTTTCTTAGGCTAAAGGAGCCACGGTTCGGTATATTGGAATTTGAGCATTAGTGTTCGTTATGTACTGCGATAAACATGAAATTTGCTTGCTTATAAATGACAATGAACTGTAGATCTGGATACGAGATGGCTGGGTTACTGACAATGTAGTGGACATACATTTTTTGACAAGAAGCATCTCGCAAAAATTGTCTAACAGTAAGGATATCTTCTTCGATCTCCAAGTACGCTTCTGACAATAGATGATGCACTTTGCAACAAAATACTATGTATGCAAACCAGATTTGCAACATTGCATGTGTTTAGAAATTTTCGAAAAACCATCATTCATTCACACTTTATACATCAAATATCTGTTTTATCACTTCGCGAGAACACAAAGAAAACTCTAATTCGTCTTATATATCCCACAGTAATTACGTCACATGGTAAGTCTTGAAATATATATATATTTTCTTATTCTGAACTTATAAATCCGATTGCTTAAGTTGCATTTAGGACACCATAATTTCTTTTTATACACGTTTATTCTCGCTTACTAAATACGAACAAAATTTTAATTATTTCACTTTTGTACTTATAATATTATATGTATTATTTATATTTTTTATTGCTCTAGCATCTTGACTTTATTTTTTTTTTTATCTAAAAAGAAATCCTTAGTCCATATAATTTCCGAGTTTAGTTTGTTTTTATTAACTTCACACCATCAGCAACACGAGGGCTTTTAGCGATGAAACTATTAATTTTGAACCTCGGACAAGTGACGAGGACGACACCCGAACTGGCACCAACTTTCCAAACCTCCACACCTCGTCAATGGGAGAACTCTGAGCCTCGACTTTTTTAACGTGCATCAGTCGCGGTTACACGGCGGATCTTTCGTGGCATCAAAGCTGGAACCCACGACTTGACGAGAACCGACTGCCGCGAGTCCGCGACTATGACCACAAGGCTACCGCGACCAATATATATAATTATGAGATGCGCTATGTATCAAAATTAAAATTCTTGCAAATTTTAAGAAAGGCGTGAAAAATTCATACTGAATTTTTCATATTGAAGTTATTTTTTTTTACTTCATGAAAAAATTTCGTCCTGATTTTATAATTTCATTTATGTTTCGTTATATCCCCTATTTCCAACACACAGAGCTATAATATTAGAGTTGATTTAATTTATTTTCATGTGTAAGACTTTAGTTTATCAACATCTCGAATTCAAGAAAGAAAAATTATTCTTATATGTGGAATTTCTATTTACCTTCTCAAATCTAGTCTATTTATCATTTGGAATGTAACAAATTATGTTTAAGAGAAACGAAAATTAGAGGCTTTCTCCATCTGATTACACTTTTCTTATTAATTTTGAAAATATATTCCCGTCTGTCTTAGCGATTTTTGTGGGTTTTCAAATCTTTAAAAATACTTGCTACAATCATAGAAAAAATATCGTTCCTATTTTTAATTCTTCCTGTATTTTACGAATTCTAATAAATACAACAATCTAGAACTGAGAAAGTAATCTTAAATTTCGCGGGATTAATATTATGCACACAAAATCAATTTGATTGGTAGATGTTACATGACTATCTGTTTGTCTTAGCTACAAATACCTGGAATTCATAAATGTACGAGGCGGAATCGTGAAGTTTTAATTGATAATAAGAGGTAACTGAGATCTCCGGATAAAACTTACTCTGCATATTAATTGATCCTTATGTACATAATGTTGTAAATTATAGATGTTAATGTTGATTTTTTTTTGTTTCAGGAAATCGTAGATTGAAGCAACCCACAGTATCGTAATGTCTTAATTATTAGTAATAACACAGGTAAAAATCGAGTTTTTTTTAACACGGGTTTTCTTTCAAACTTCACACTTTGTGTATGATAATTTTCCCCCTTATATGTTAAGAGCAAAATCAAATTGAATTTATTCAATAATTAGTTTTAATAATTCATTTTATTATTTGCCAGTTATTAAATTTATCATTTAAAATAAATACGTGTAAAATATTTTAGCTCACTTAAGCATTTTGTTAATCAATTAAGTCGCATGTAATTTAAATTAAAGCAAACGATGTTATGTTATTAAATTGAACATATTTGAGCTAAATATAATTGAAATAAAGCAAAAGATAAAATGTTGAATTGAATATTTTTTCAGCTACATGTAATTAAAATTAAAGCAAATTATAAAATTATTAAACGACGAAATTGGCGAAAATCTGGCGAATTGGCTTAAAATGTAATTCATTAAAAGGTTAGTTTTAATCAATTAATTTTTATTAATTATAATTAAATTATCGTATTGCCATCCAAAACAATTGCGTATAGAAAATTTCAGCTCAATTGAGCGCTTTAAAATGTGCAAAAAAGCTCTTAAAGTTTTGACCCGGACAAAGTTTCAATGCGAGTTAAAGAAAAACCATTAATAAGTAATCGAGAAGAAACTTCGTTTTTATTTTTTGTTTTTAAGACTTCGCTGTATATTCCCCAACCAAAGTTTTGCATTTCTCCTATGATTTTTTCATCTTCTGAAGGCCATCATTGTAGAACTCGGCAGATTAAACTCTATTTTATCAAATATATTACTGGTTATTACAATCTACGGCTTCCTGAAACTAAACAAATAAACATTAATATCTGTAATTTACAACAATGAGTACGTAAGTTTCAATTAAAATGCAGAATAAATTTATCCTGATATCTTGGTTATTTCTTAGTATATAGTAATCAAAACTTAACATTGCTGCATGTTGAGGGACATTTCAGCCACCACTCACGTGGAAAACTTGATTATTTATCTTCAAAATATGAAATGTACAATATTCTATGTTCTAAAACAAAAATTCTGATTCAGTTTGTAAAAAAAAAAAAAAAAAAAAAAAAAAAAAAAAAAATGATTCAAATATCCTTCGAATGCAGAAACTCATAAGTGATAAATAGGAATACTGGTGAAAAAGTTGTAATAAATAAATAAAAAAATAAATGAATAACATTTAAGATTCAAAAATTTAATATTATAAAACAGGACCTAATTTAATTCTGAAATCAACTACGATATTTTTTTTCCTCATGAATTTGAGATCTTTTGAAGTTATTCTGATTCTTTGACTAATTTATTTTTATCCTTATTATATTTAGCATTAAACAACACAAAAATCAAAATTTTTGTAATTAAATCAATGCAGTTTCATTTCTTGAAGATATTTATCATTATTCTGATAAAAAAAATAGCTTTGGTGTTTATTAATCACAAAAATTCTGTTGGCTTAAAACGATAAAAAAAATATTTTTTCATCCAATATAACTCAGAATATTATATTATTGAGATGGCACAAGTCCCATCATTATAAAAGCGTCTCATATTTATTCTATATATAGATCCTGTAGAGATAGATATTATTATAACATTAATTATTTTTATTCTGGACCTCTCTCTCTGTTTCATATCCTATTTCAATTTTATAATTCAGTGAATGTATTTTTACTTCAAATAAGTCACGATTCTTCCCCATTACAACTTATTTAAAGTAGAATAGAGTCAGGTTCATTACTGTCACTAGTTAATCTACTATATAATTCTGGGGGTATGGTATTATTAAAAAAACTTGTACAGAAAATACCTGAAAATGGAATAATTCCTCTTCGCTGGCATATCGTAGAGTTATTTTGTAATATAAATTTGTAGAGGAGCTTAAATCTGCTTTAATATACTCAAATTTTAGAACAAACTAAACATAAATAAATTCTTCCAAAATAAAACGATCTTTTTGTTGCCATTCTAAGAGAAAGAAAACTAAAAACAACGCAATAATATTCAGTTTCAAAAAAATATCGTCTGCATCAAGCACAAATGATTACACATATGAAAACCATTTTCAACCTTTGTATCAGAATCGTTTGATGCAAAAATAGTTTTGTGTGTGCAAATCATACATAAGATGTTTTCCAAGAGTTTTTTTTTTTAATAAAGAATCTCATTATGATGAGTTATTAATAAAGCATTTCTTAAATATAATTAAAGAGGGCTACTGAAGTATGAGAAGATATTCATCTTACTAATACTTTTAAAATTTAGGAGTATAGTCTTAATGTTTTTTTAACCTTTTAATATGTAGATAAGTCCTAATCTGTAAACATCATAAATCAATAAAATCAAATTATAACATTCAAATATATTAATTACGTTATCTGGAAAGTGTCAATTATATGAATCAATACGAATGACACGACCTGAAAATTAAGTTCGATATATATCTAAATAATACTGTTGAATACTTATTAAAATAAATTAATTATGTGTCAATGTGTGTTAATACAAAAAGTTGACGTAGTAATTATATCCGTGATTTTTTTGAAAGAAAAAAACAGTTATGGCATTTTTTTTTATTAAGACATTTAATTCAAAAAAGCAAACTCGAATTTAATTCGCTAAAGAATCGAGTGTTCTACAGATGAAAGACTGTCTCATCATTATCATCCGAACGACAGTGAATACAAATGAAACAGATTTTCGTCGCAGAAGCGAAAGGGAAAAAGTAAAAATAATTACTTTTCTGACATTGTAATTAAAATGTCCAGATAAATTATTAAAAATTTTCGCCCTTAACGTAAATGAAACTACGGATCAACGATTAATTGTCATTTTGCGCAGCAAACGACAATTAATTTTCCTGGAAAAGTCGTTACAAAACTTCTCTTCCTTTCGACCAATTTTGAAAGTAATTAAAATGCCTCCAGTAATCATCTTTGTCTTCGCTTAGTGTGTTATTGCCCCTAATAACAGTTCTTACTTCTTATTGGCATTTATTCGAAACAAAATGCCGTTTTCTTAAAATGCAAGTATGTAATTAAACAAATCATTAGCGAACGAAAAATGGCAACTTTAAAAGATTTTCCATTCGAAATTATTGGAGTGGAGATTTAATTTTTATTTCATCTTTTTCGTTCATTGGGGAAAATGTTGAAATTTCTTTATGTTCCAATTCTTTTGCAGCTAGAATTTTTATTCTTTTTAGTTTCTAGATTTGTTCGGATTGAAAGTACGGGTCTGATGTAATTATTTTCTCTCTAATAGCAATTTTTGAATTTTTTTTTCTCCCTTTACCTTATTCGCCTTTCTTTTGGGAATGGAATTTTGTAAAATAATCAGCTATTCGTTCCAAAGTAAAGATTTATTCCAGAGTAATTTTCAAAAGGTAATTTCTGTTTACTTTTTTTTATTTATGGATTTATATTCGGACCAAGTTATTCAAATCCAATAACTCAATACATTGTATCATAAAAGAGAATGTATTTTTTTACGCTTTTTTTCATAAATTAAAATATTTGTCAATGCAAAGAATGTTGAGGTAGATAGAGTTTTTGGAAGAAGCTATTCAAAAGAAAAGATAAGCCAAAATTAATTTATACCAAAATAACTTTTATGAATAGAATCTTTTGTTTATTAGTACCTCAAAAAGTCTTTTAATACAACTTTTCTTGATGTAATTTTAATCCCGTAAAGAAATTTTTGATAAAGAGCTATTTTTAAAGAAGATAATAACAAAAACCGTCTTGAAGAAAAGGCAACATGCTTAAAAATTACTTTAATATGGATGAATTTCTTATTCCTCCAGTTTCTTTAAATCCATTTTATTGGTTTAATAGTTAAAACAATATTTGATATCATTATGAAAGACCTTTGATTTTAAAAGTGTGATAGAAATAATTATTTTCTTCGGTTTTTGTAAAAATATTTCATTTTTTCCGGCTTTCGTTGAATATATGTTTATTAAAATATAGGTTTGAATTAATGAAAGTTTTTTGCACCCAAAGATTTATGTTTATACAAAAGTAATTATAAGAAATTTTTTTTGTTTTCCTAAAAATTTCATAAGAAATTTATTAACTATACGTTAAAAGATAATTTGCAGAAAATTGTAGTTATTTTTAATTAAGAAAGAGAAATCAACAATTTTTTTGAATCTTTAATTAATTTTTGGTAGCGATGGAGTTTCTTTAGCCTCTTTCATAGGTTTCTTCTTTAATAATATTCTAAGAACTATCCTTTCTTGTTAGAGAACTACTCTTAACTATACCATTTCAATAGTATTAACTATTTCCATTTATTTGTTGAATAGTTTTAGAAAAACAACTGGGCTCCTATTTCTTTCCTTTATTTATGAATTTTTCTTCCCTTGGTCTCATCACAGGCGTGTTTAGTAAATGTTGGGGAAATCTCTTCATTATGAACAATGTGAGGAATAAAGGTTGATATTTGTGCTCTGATTAAATTCTCCAAACTTCCACACGACGCCACAAAAGGATATAAAAGGTATTGTTAAATTTAATGTGCAACAAACATGTTATTTTCCCCACAAAACGGTATAATGGAATTGAAATTTGGAAATGAA
>BMAW01052742.1:117701-157636 GCA_019974015.1 Nephila pilipes
CATTCGTTTTTGTTTCAATGTTAAACAAAATACTTTTAATGCTATCAAAAGCTTTGATGATTCAATTCTGAATAATTCTTAACGTTTCTGATAAACTATCGTTATATTTTTCTAGTAGCTACCGACGGTGGCTCAAAAAGTGCCTGTTTTTATTGACAGATAGCGTTTCTAAGGCAAGTAGGTACCACCATTGTGGACTGTTTTCTGCTGAGCTGTGTCGAAACAAATGTGGCATTGATTCATATTGTAACACAAATTCCGGATGTATAGTGATTGAAAATCTGTCCATCGCGGAGGATAAAAACAAACAACATTTTAAGGAAGACTCATACAGTTCCCTGCAGACTACAGGCCTTTTCTGCAAATTAACTTGGACAGATCCACTTTCAAAGGTCAATGGCTTCCAGTCGATTTCCTAATTGATCTCCAAAGCAAACATCTAAGACAGACTCATTGCCTTGTCTCAGGCTGTCGGTATATTTTCCCTGTTCCTGCCAGATGGGATGTCACTAGGAAAATTAAGGAAAAGTCCATAACTTTCTTCCAATCAAGTTTTCGCCAAGATTCTATTTATTTCGGGAAATTTCTTGTCACCAGATTTCTCGCCAAGTTGTCAAAATGGTCAACAAATCCGTCTCCAGGGTTGAGGGGGTCTTTGCTTAAACTTTCCTTAGCTGACTCATGCAGTCTCTATAAATGCATCTTTTCCTTTTTTTTTTTTTTTTTTTCGAGAACCGTTGCAGAAAAGTGCCATTAGGATTCGTAATAATATGTTAGTTTTCATTTGACAGTAATTTGCTTCCAGATTAAAATTTGTAATTTGCTGCCGTGTCAAGTTGTTGTCGTCATTTTAATTCGAGTTGCCATCCCTATAAGACAAAAATTCATCATCGTGCCACGAAAACCAAGCGATAATCAAAACAATGGGTTTCTTCCGCTGAATCTGTTCCAAAAAGGTGGAAAGCTTACGATGACGATCCTTTGGGATGCGAAGGAGTTCATAATCGAGTACTTAGAAAGAGGGGAAATAATCAGTGAGTAATGCTTTAATTATTCTGCTCACATTCTTACCACAGAATCTTTACTTCTACTTTACTTCTTCTTCTACTTTTGAACCTTCTTTCAAAAGTAGAAGTACTTTTTGAACCTTCTTCGTAGTACGATGTAAATGAGCTTCTTACTTGTTGTAAAATTATAACTAAAATTTATCGAAATTCCAGATTATATTTAACATGCTATTGTTCATTTTTGTTGGAGATTTTATGTTCATTTTTGAACTCTCTTTACAGGCTATTTAACTTGACAGTTTTTAAAATTAGAGTTTATAATTTAGGGACTACAAGTATTAAATATTTAAATTGCTAATTAGCGTACGATTATTCTATTTTTATAAAATAAAAAAGGTGCATAAAATAGGCGAAACTTTGACTTCTCTTCCATGTATACTCAGTTTTGATATTCAGAATAATCAAAATAGAATTGTAACGAGGGCTATTCGCGAAATTTCCCTCAACAAACATCTGGAGGTTCTTTTTAGCTTTGTATTTAAGATTCGAACTTCTTTCCGATCAAATGAAACGTGATGATGCAAATTAAGTAAGCTTAAAAAGTGAAGAAATAGATATAATCATGTCGTGTAAAAGCGACAGAGAAATGTAATAATAATAAGGTTACGGGAAAAGGAAGGGTGTTAGTGTGATGTGAGCTGGAGTCTTCTTGAGTGTCTACGTGATTTGTTGAGATTAGAACTTAACGCGCACGCTATCTGATTGATTGAATATTTGAAGGATTTACTCGCATCATATTCTGGTAAGCGTATTCTTTGATATATTGCAGAAGTTGTTAGTACTTGCGGAGAGCATCCTCTTTATTAGAGGATTAATAAAATCTCTATTGAAAAATAGTTGATCATTTTAATTACTTTGTTTACGTCTGAACTTATCCGAAATTTAGATTTTGTGATTAGAGTAACATTTAAGATGACAAATGAGATGGATAAGAGGATTATGTCACAGAATAAATCAGATAATCAGATAATAAGACGATTATGTCACTCATTAACTCATAATTTAGCAAATATCTTGCTGAAAATGCTTTTCCTGTTTTCAATTATTAATGCTTGACGCAAAAAATATTTCTATTGAAAATAAAAGTTGTTTATTTGCTTGAAAAATAAATTGTTGTTGCTTAAAAATTATTTTTTTGTAGAATGGTGACAAAAAGATTTTTTTGGAATGTTATATTTTATTAATAGTTTATTCTAAAAGCTTAATAAAGTGGAGCATATCTAAGCTCAGTTTAACAATTATTTTACAGAATAACATCGTAGTATTTAAAAGAGGGAAGTGGAATTATTTCTTTCCGAATCATTTCGCTACATAAATTAAGTTATAACTTGATTGTTTTAGAAATAACGGTCAAAGAAACAAGAAATGGGCAGGAGTTCATAACTCACTTAAGAAGCGCTGTTTATATTGGCGATAAAGATATTTGATTCAATATAAATATTCATTTCAATAATTTATGCATTAAAACAAAATCTATTAATCCAGTTTTTCTCTCTTTTAGTTATTGTGCACAGTAATTTTCAAAAAGTTAAGGCAAAAATAAGAAAAATTGTGAAATTTCTGTCCGTTAGAGCTTAATGAAGTTAGGCAAAAACATGATTCAAGCAGTGCTTCACAAACTAGGTGCGAAAGAAAACCGACTTATTTCTGGCTTGATATTACATAAAATGATAACTCCCCAATAAACATAGTATATTTACTTCTACGAGAGATCACTTTCAATGTGAAGCTCGATCCCCTCTAACAACTATTCAGGGCACGACACAGATTTTCTTATGCACTAAAATGATGGCATTTATTAACTCATCTGATAGCAAAGCCCATTGCTGTGTCAAGGTAATTCTGAGAAACCGAAGAGTTGTAGGGAGAGGGATTAGTGCAGTAATATGTTTCTAGAGAACATCCAGAATAATGTTCAATTAGGCTCTTGTCCGAAGATCGTGTAGACCAACCCATACGCCCAATAGTCTCCTCACGAAGGTAGTTTTCCATCATTCCATTGTATTATCGTCTAGAAGTGTTGAAGTTGGTTTGGTTTTATTAACTTCGTAATAGAAGCAAAACGAGGGCTAAAGGCGATGTATCTCGTAATTTTGAGCCTCAGTCAAGTGATAAGGACGACCCCTGAGCTGATACCCCCCTCTTTCTTCCACACCACGCTGGCGGGATGACTTTGGACCTCGACAGATGGTAGAAGGATGATAGAATCACCCATTATATTTATGAAAGGAAAAAATTAAACCACGATCTCTTTGGAAGATTCTTTGAAATGCAGTCCACAGTTTGGGAATTAAATACGGACTCACAATCGATCCTTTTTGCTGCAAAAGATTAATTCTTATCTCCTTATATTCACACTCTGATGGCACATCTTTGTAGTTCTTCAGATAAATATCGAGTACTTATATATGGGGAGTTAAGGGGGTCATCCCCACGGGGCAGGCAGAGAGCGACCACAGTGAAGCCCATTTTCCTTTTCCGCCCAGAGGTCAATGCAGTAATATGTGATTGCTATTGTGGACTGACAACAGATGACTGTTGATGTGAATTAAGCAACTGACCGTAAAAGTGAATGAAGGAACGGATTTCAAGGTGAAATTGATTCCTTCCAACAATGCTCCCCACTCCTTCTTTCCCGGCAGAGTGCGTGGGAGAAAAGTCTGCAAGAGGCAGACCATTTAGAGAGCATGAGACGTATAGATGCTTTTCGTTTTTCGGCAGAGAAGGTGCAGATGTATCCCTTGACGATTTCTGCGAGAGGAGTGAATATCTCCCATTGGTAAAAAATAATTCTGCAAATTTCAGTACGTAATCATTAAGCTTAAATTACTGTTAAAACAGTGTCTTCCAATTTCCAGCGGCATATATGTTCCATATGCGAGTATACATTATCATTCAGTAAGATTTCACCATCGTCATAGTATTACGAATATTCAAAATGCAACTAAGAAAAAAAAATTGTTTTTACGTATGAAATTTGAAAAATACGTAATAATTTATTACAAAATTGTTTCTTACAGTCATTTCATTTTCTCTTAAGTAAAATAATCGATATATGTATTATAAAACCATCGGTTGCTTATTCATTTGAAGGTCATTTTAATATAATATGGCCTGCTCCTGATTTTGAAATATAACCAATCTCTTAACAATATAAAAGCCGTACAAAATATCCCACTATTCTAAAATAATTCCATTTTAATCTTTAATGAGTTTGCGTTTTATACTACGCAAATTCATAAATTTAAATGACGTTAATTCAATGGTATATATTTATTATTTTAATTTTAATAACTTCCATTCTCACCAGTGGAGCCCCATGATTCATGCTCTATAATAACATTATCGTAGTAACAAATATATCCTGATAGATTTAGTGTCCTCAGTATTTAGTACTCCTAGTCGCAGGCTCGCGGCAGGCTTTGTTTTCGACTAGTCTTGGGTTTGAGCCCTTTTTCTACTAAAGACCTGCCGTGTAGTATGGCTGATGCACGTTAAATCGATCGAGACTCCTCCATTGGCGTGGGGTGGAAGTGTTTGGAGAGGGAGGTAACAGCTTAGGTGCAGGCCGTCCCTGCTGCTCCTTGAGACATTAATGAACAGTTAATCCCTCCAGACAGGTTCCTAAATATTAATTTCCAATAATTTTCTTTTTAATTACGGTATCGCGCAAAGACTTCGAGTCGAAATAAAAAATTTAATCTTTGATTTAAATTTATTTTCCTGATGTAACTTTTGCATTTATTCGCATCAAAGTTAATTCGATACGAATTAATTTTTTATACATTCATGAAAGCTTACTTTTGAGTTTGACTTAAAATGTCTTTTAAAAAAACTTCGTCGTTAAAGAATTTAATAATATTTCGAATGCTATATCCAACAATGATCAAAGGACTCAGCAGAAGAAAGAGAAATAGCGAAGACATTCGCTGTTTATTTCCTTACAATTAATAGTAAAATAACAAAATCGAAGGTAAGAATAAAAATAGAATTCTGGGCAGTTCACGTGTTTTACTGATGTATTTTGCTATTTATTTTCCTATTGTATTATTTTTAAGTAATTGAATTTTGTGTGATAAATAAATAAAAGACGAAAAAGACTACAACTTTTTTTTTAATAACTAAAAGTTTCGAACCTTTAATCTACTAAAATCATTACAACATCTATTAAAAGATTTCTATTTTTTTTTAATATCTTTTATTAAATTCATATTCAACATAAGTGTTAATTTAATTTTGATAGTTTTTAACTTTATATTTCTTTAACGACCACTTAATATTTAATAAACAATCATAATGACGGCGAAACTAATTAGTAACGATTATTAAGAAAAGTTAAACTGATTAATACAGAATGAAAGCTTTACTTACCTACACAACCTCTTTTTGAAAATTTTACTTTCTTATAACAATATAATTTACTATTATGTTTATTAATTATACTTTTTTTAATTATTACTCGTCAACAATCATAATAACGACGAAACTAATAAGTAACGATCATTAAGAAAAGTTAAACTGATTAATACAGAATGAAAGCTTTACTTACCCACATCTCCTTTTTTTGAAAATTTTATTTTCTAAAAGCAAAATAATTTACTATTATGTTTATTAATTATATTTTTTTAATTATTAGTCGTCAACAATCATAATAACGACGAAACTAATAAGTAACGATCTTTAAGAAAAGTTAAACTGATTAATACAGAATGAAAGTTTTACTTACCCACACCTCCTTTTTTTGAAAATTTTATTTTCTAATAACAATATAATTTACTATTATGTTTATTAATTATATTTTTTTAATTATTAGTCGTCAACAATCATAATAACGACGAAACTAATAAGTAACGATCATTAAGAAAAGTTAAACTGATTAATACTGAATGAAAGCTTTACTTACCCAAACCTCCTTTTTTTTGAAAATTTTATTTTCTAATAACAATATAATTTACTATTATGTTTATTAATTATACTATTTTAATTATTAGTCGAAGTGTTGGAAATTACCCACTACGTTTTGTGTGAACTGCTGAGATATGGTTTTATATTGAAATACATACAGACACGCACTAGCTGCAATATGCTTTAAAATATGAAAATTCAGAAAATTACAAAAAATTTATGTATTTAATCGGCTTATCCAATTATCCAATATCTTTACAGAGGGCTGATTGATTATATTACTTGTTTTTATTTTGATCAAATTTTTTTTCCAAGAATATCATAAAAATTTTATTTTGTTAATTAATTTTTATTATTCTGTAATTTTTTTGATTGTTTTTTCAGTAGCTACATAATAAAAAAAATATTGAAAAATAACAAGCAAGAATAAAAAAAATATACTTATCGACCAGAAAACTACCTTTCAAATACACAAAGAAGTGACATTTTTCGAAAAATAAAATGAAGAAATATGATATTTGTGAACAAAACATGTTAAAAACTGTAATCAAATCTGGCATCATAAGTCACATTGAGTGTAATTGGTTTCTTAAGGGCACGCCCCAAGAACTATGATTACTCACGTAATGATAACTGAAGAACGACTGGGTCGAATAAAAAAAAACGAAATTTGACTGTGGCTAGACGCAGATAATTTTCCCTTCTTATTATGAATAAAAGTGAAAAAATAGAGAGGGGGAAAAAAACAAAAACAAAACACGAACGAAAGGGGAAAAAAACGACTCTTTAAAATTCTTTTAAAAAAAAAAAAAAAAAAGTGAAGTCTCGACTGTCAAAATATATTACTTCCAACTCCCAGATGATTAGTGATTATTTGAAGCTGTTATGTTACGATTTTTCTTTCGTTTTATTCCTTTCATTATTTACTTAAATGATTTCCATCAATGTCATTTTATTTTTTCTGGGCCAGCTTAAAAAATACATGGTTCTATTTTTTTGCTTCGTTGATTTGTGTGTAAATGAAATATTAAATAAAGAAGATAAATACAACTTCCTGAAGGGTAAATAAAATGGCGCTATGCAATAGGAAGAGGAAAAATATCGTCTGATATTTTTTTTAAAAAAAAATAGCTGTCTTTCTCTCTTTCACTCGTGAAATTCTATTTCTTTTATCGCATTTATTTATTTCTTCCAACTACATACTTTTTATTCGTCCATGAGAGGATGTTTTTAATACATTTCGAATTGGATGAAATACAAATATGATTCGATAATGCAAGGGCAAACGATATATTCAGAACAGGGTAACTGAACTGAAATGACGTTCTCTTATGTTCGTGTTTTTCTTCGTGTTCCATCGCCGCAAGCTTATACAGAAAATTGAAGTTGCAGAACACTGGTATTCAAGTCCTAGATCGAAAAGTAACATGAACTATGCAAAAGTAATGATAGTTTTTCTTCTTCTTAGAATCTTATTATCATAACAAAATGGAAATTCTATTTCAGCAGATTTTCATTGTCATTCCATTCGTTTATATTTTTACTTTTCATTTTTACGAACACATTTTGAAAATAGAACCTATAGAGAAGCGAGTGATAAAGTTGCTGAATGAATGCAATTTGAAGAAAATAGAAAACCGTGATGTTTAAAAGAGAATAAATTGAAAATGATTTTGAAACAGCTTTTCAAAGAATAAATAGGACGTTTATTCTTTGAGATTTTATTTTTCACTTACTTTCTTGAGTAAATTTATAAACATGGTTTCATTACATATTCTTTGGAATTTTAAATCGAATGAATATATCGAAATGACTATTCGCTGCAAGAAAATTGAATTGAATGTTTTGATATATATTTTTTCGATACTTCAAACAATGCTTTAGCATTTAATTAAAATAAAAATGGCTATATTCTACCATCGACGGAAAAGTGAAATAAAAATAGAGTAAAATTTCTATGTGTAGTATACCATTACGTATTTCGCAATTGATATTTTTAGCATGTAACGATAGCATATGTATCTTATTTCTTTCATCGTACATTTAATTTAAATCATTGTTTATTCGAGGAATTTATTTCCTAATAAATATGAATCGTACATGTTAGCGATGTGAAAGACGTTATTTCGTTAAAGATATATAGCTTCGCTTTTGATGAATATTAGACCGAAGCACGAAATATTTTTAACGAATGAAATTGTCCCAATATTGATATCATTTTTTAAATTCGTGAACAAACAAAAAACAGATTTTAATCCGCTAATAATTTCTACATTAGTGTGCAAAACTTAAGTAACTTTTCAGATTGTGCTGTTATTCTGAAAAAGAAAATTCAAGTGTGAGACGTGAAATTCATACTACAAGCTTTATTGACAAAACGGTATTAATAAAAACATTGTCTGGCCATAAGGAAGAACAAACTTAAGTCCCTTTGTAAAGACATGACCTCCCCTAACTGCAATGGATGTATGACATCGTCTGAGCATACTCAATACCAATTTATCCAGCAGTTCCTTCAGGTAAGAGTTGTTACTATTTAAGAAGCACATGTTTCAGCTGTCTGGTGTTCTCCGGAGAATACGATCTTATTGCCAAGCTTCACCCAAAAGCATCCCACACATGTTCAATGGGATTTTAATCAAGTGAGCATGTTGGCTAATCATTAAGCATATATCCTCACTTTCTAGAAGCCTTTCAATCGCAGAGGTCCTGTGTGGACGTGCATTGTTGTCCACAAAAATATAGTCCGGAACCAATGGCACCTCGGAACAGACACACGTGTGGGAGGATAATTTCGTGGCAATAACGATCCTGGATGAGTAAGCTGCGGTCGAAAATATGGAGCTCCTTAAGTCCATTTAATGTAACACAAGTCACACAAGCACTCCAGGACAACCCCAGCGGTCTCTTTCCCTAATGTTAGAGGGATGAAACCGTGTTATTACCTCCCTCCCTGACAATTGGAGCTGAGAATCGTTGTTCAGACTGAAACGACTCTTATTAGTAAACGGAACGTGACTCCATTGATGAGATGTCCACATGTGTAAATGATGCCACCGATGACCTGCTGCTAAAGGAATGCAGCGTTCAGAACGCCGGACGAATAGGTCACCTTTATGCGGTCGTCTGGCGACAGTAATCCGTTATACGTGTCGTACGCAGTTGCCGAGCAATGTTTCCCGATGTCTAGTCTTTTTTTGCCTGCAGGATGATAAATCACCCACGTGTGCGTTTGTTTTCCTGGGCCGACCACCACCAACCTTTTTTACATATGTACCTGTCATTTGGAAGGCTTTCCAAGCTCTTGAAACTACACTTTTGTCAATTCCAATCTCTTGTGCAACACTCGTCAAATTACACTCCTCCTCAAGCTTGCTGATCCTTCTACCAAGTGTAAAGTCATCCCGATGGCTTCTTGTAGCTATCGTGAACTTCAGATTTCATTTTCACTGGCAGGAAATGTCTGAAAATGTGTCCTTCCTTCTTTTTAAGTTGGCATTGAACTCGCATTCCACGCGTTTGCGTGCCGTGACGACCCCACTGATGTAACTAATAGTGCTGATATCTGCATATGCATCACTTTTCTACTGAGATGCCTTTTTACTACATTGATCGCTAAAAACCAAACTTCTACAATTTCGTGTTTGTGTAATGAAAATGCATTTATTGTTTAAGTTCTGCACGCTAGTGTATTTGAATAAGTTTTTTTTTTTTTTTCGTTTCGTGGTATATTTTATGCTTCGCATTTTAAATTTTGACAAAAAAAAAGTTAAAGTTAATAAATAAAGTATTTTGTTAAAGGGAATAATCGAGCATTTACTGAATGTTTCTAAGCTTTTTAGACACTTTATTGTAAACGGGAATTTTATTACTACACTAATGTATATTGATGGATACACCAGCTGCGCTGAAAAATTGCTTCCAGTTTGAATTCTTTGAAATTAACAGTTATTTTTTTGAATATTTGCTTTTTGGAGCAAAATTTATGCAAAAAAAATATATTTAAATAAAATTTAAAAAGGACAACATACAATTAAGTAATATTGTTCTCCACATTTCTATAATTGATTATAAAAAATACGTTATTTGTATTATGAAATTAGTCCTACAGTTTTAAATAATTAAATAGTATTTAAAAGTAATAAAAAAACCGCTAAAAACTGTTAGGTTAATTTTTATATTTTTAACAGAGATATTTAGCATTTAACTGTCTCATTTTTTGTATATATTTTATAATATATAGTTACAACTAAACTTTTATACGTAATAAAATGGTTTTTAACTACTTATACGAACTGACAAAGAGATACGTACTCTATTCCATCTAAAAACCATGAATTTATGTAAATTTTCTAAAAAAATTAATGAAACAATTATGGGGAAAAAAATTTATAGTGAACAATAAAAAAAGTTGTATTCAATCGTTTCCATTTGAAACACATGTAAACTTGGTTTGGGAAATTTTATTTATATAACTAATAAATACATCAAGTAATGTAAAAAAATGTTGCATCTGTGCTCTTCGAAGTGTTCGTTAAATACATTCACAATTTTAAAAAGATGAGTTTGCAGAAGAATCTATAAAATTACTTGTATAATGCTGATAATTCCAAAGGATTTTTGAATAATCGCCGGCACTGTGTTTTAACTATGTATAAATATCTATCAAGTATCTGTGATTTAAAAAAAAAGAAAGTTATGTCGTATAATTAATCTTACAGTAAAACATTTTATTCTATGTATTAAGTTATGAAATTAAAATGGAGCTCTCGATAACTAATTTTTTAAAAAAAGAACACAATGTTTGTATAACGCTCTTTGTGCCCGAGATAAAGGTCCTCTAACCAGAGCCAATAATGCGTCTCTTTATTTTCAACTACGATCAAATGACAAGGTTGACACCTGAACTGGCACCCTTCATCAACATGTGGATTTTGAGTCCCGACGAATTTTAAAACAATATGACAGGATTTTGAATTAACTATTTTGAAAGATATTTGTATAAGATTACATCTGTAAATTCTCTAGTACATACAGAGAAAGAATGCTTAATTTGAAATGTATGTTTGGTGAAGGGTAAAAAAAAAAGAAATCCTTTCAAAGTATAACTCGAATATTTATTCGCAATTCAAGAAATTTGAATTTATTCGCCAAATCATTTTTTCAAATCATTTCTAAATGAAAAACTGAATTTTAACGTTTTGCTCAGAATAAAAAATAACATTAAGAAAATACTTTTCATGAAAATAATTTAAAAGCATTCTTATAGAAATAAATGATGTTTAGAAACAAATTTAATATCGAAAAATATCAACTAAGTAATCAAAAAAGAAGATTGCATCTTCCAGCTTTACTTTTTTACTCATTATTTTTTTCTTTTATGGAGAATATTCTGATGAGAAAAAAAAGTGATTAAAGGAAGTTTTAGTTTGTTCGTGGGTTTTTCGAATTCTGATTTTAAAAGAAAAACTCGTTATTAGGAGAAAATTAATTTCTTCTTTTTTAAAAAAAGTTTTCTGCAGTTTTGGAAACGGTGAGAAGATAGGAGTTTTAATATTTTTTCTTTTTAAGATTTTGGATGTAGCAAATCTACTTTTTAAAAATTAAGTAACCCTTATTTCATCGTTCTGATTATTTCCATTTACTGAAATCAAAAATTAAACCTATGTAACTTTTGATACATATTTTATTTGATACAAAATAAAAACTTCTATGAATCAAATCTTTACGAGACCTTTTAGTTTACACATGATATAAGAGCTTAAAAAAAATTAAGGTACTATCCTTAAATTCTTATCTTTTGATTTAATTCAGAATTACGAAATCATTCTCTTATAATTCTTCCAGTAGCTTTCGAATGATATTCATCAAACCAAATTCATTTTTAGAAAAGTTATTTTGTTTCAATAAATTAATTCAGTTTCTTCAACCCAGTAAAGCTTTTTTTGCTGCATTACATCTAAGTCGTTACATAGCAGAAAGGTACGACTTTTTTGTATGTTTAATATAAAATGTTCCATTTATTGATTTCATTTACTTTAGTTTTTCATCGTGCACTTTATCTTCCTTACATATCGATAATTATATGACGTCTCAGCATAATTTGTTGTTTAAAATAAACTTTAAGAAATAAATAAAATTATTTCTTCCCTCAAAACCGTGAAGTTGACAATTTGTGAGGGGGAAAATGTGTCCCCTTTCATGCCTGCTTTCACCAATAATGAACTTAATTTTGAAAGAATATGTCTGATAACAATGACAAATTTACTTCGAATTCATATTGGTTTGAACTAAAATTATTTTTTTTACGTATCGATTAATCTATTATTTCAATTTTTATGGAATTAAGAATGCGAGAAATGATTGAAATTAGGATCATAGTTTTCAAACACAAAGTATTCCACATTATTTGACAAGCGAATTTCCAATTATCTTTTCTTACTTTGACTTTCTTCTTTGTTGATTTTGGGGCCAAACGATTTTGATATTGAATTGAATTGGATAATAGCAAAATGGTAGAGCGGAGGTTGTTGTGATTCTTTTGTATCTTATCATAACAACCTTTTTATTTGTCAGAAAGAAAGAATGAATAGAAATTTAGTAAAAATATTCAATTCCATCGCAACACTAGGTAATTTAAGTCAATTTAAAATATATAGTTCAAACTGAATGACTCTAACTACCATCTAAGTAGCAAAACAAATATAAAATATATAATACTACAACAAGGGGAGAAAGGGATTGCGCGTTATTTCTAAACAAAGAAAAGTATATTTCTTAAGTAGATTTTAGTGATTTCATTTCTTTAAAAAAGAATAACAAAGCTAATTTATCCAACAAATAATTTTGAGTACAGGAAGTTGAATTCTGAAAAGAACCAGCCACTTTCATTTGTTTAGGTATTAGAACTAGCGATTTTTTTTTTATTAAATTGAGATTTTATAGAATAAATGCACTTTATATTTCGAGCACTATAGTTCTATTTTTAATTTTGTTAATCAGCAGAATAACATTATTTTATTACCGTATACTGTTGAAAACTGATTAAATCAAAAGTATATGTTTCTAATGTTTACGTGTTAAGTTCCATTTTAAAACCTTCATATTGTCACGTAGTTGTTGGAGAAGATTGAATTGAAGGCAAAATAGATATCCCAATACGTGGTTTATTAACAAACTCAGCTAAGTATAGCTCTCAGCTATACTTAGCTGAGAGCTCTCTCAGACTGAGATTAATTGACTCATTTTATTAACGTTGCACTAGAAGCAACACGAGGAATATTGGGAACGCACCTCGTAATTTTAAACCTCGTAAAGTGATGAAGGCGACACCTGAGTTGGCACCCCCTCTCCTAACTTCCCCATAATGCCAACACGAAGACTTTGAGCCACGATAGATTTAACGTGCATCAGCCCCGTCTGTACGGTAGGTCTTTTGTGGCATCTGGGCTCGACCCCCCCCCCAACTCGACGATAACCGCGACCATGACTACTAGGCTACCAAGGCCACCTGAGACTGAGAATAGACGTCTTTGTACTACATCACAGAGGAATATTCCAGAATACTGTAATAGAAGCGTAATGAATATTCTGGAAGATTTTAGAAATTATGATAAAAAAGAAAGAATAATTTAACAGAGATTTTACATAAATCCGCAGGCTGGTCGTCACGCCGTGTTGCTCGCCAGGTCGTTCGTTCGGAGTGTACCGTAAGAAAACATTGAAAGCAATGGACACGGGATTTCCAGACGGAATTTGTAATCCAAGCACCCTTTTCGTGTAATGTCTTTAACACTGAAACATCGGTGGCTCCATGTACTATGGTGCAAGGCAAGAGCGACGTGGAATGTGCCAGATTGACAAAACGTGGTATTTATTTAGTGATGAATCCCAGTCGTTTAGAGGACAGACGATAACCTAGTACGGGTGTAGAGGCGCCCTGGTAAACTACTCCACCCATGCTGCTCGTGACACTGCTCATACAACAGGCACAATGATCTGTGGAGCCATAGCCTATGATAGCTGGTGTACTCTAATTGTAGTATGTGGCACTTTAACGAACCAGCGTTATGTTGATGACATTATTCGATATCGCGTGAGACATTTCCTAAAGGGTCTTCCAGAAGCAAATTTTCAGCAAGATGTTGATTGTTCGTATTCATCTCAAGTAGCTCAAGACTCTCTACGTCAGTTCAGACTCTTCCATAGCCGGCCCCCTCCACGTACTTGTTCCTTACAGAGCATTTGTGGGACCAGCTGTAACGCCAGACGCAGTGTCATTCTGTACATGATTGAGTGGAGATTATTCAAGATTTGTGGGCCCATCTGCGTCAGGACAACATCCGACGTCTAATCAACTCAATGTTAGACCATGTTGCCACATGCATTGAAACAGTTGAAACAGGAGCTGATCGGACGTGTTTTTGAAGTTGCACTGTATTTGTTTAATTCTCTTAATTTGGGGATCAAGTGAATCTTTCATCTGTACCATTATGTGTATTAAATTTCATTTCAATCCGAAGTTCTCTTCTCGGTACGCTATTTTCAGTTTGTTCCTGAGTGTATATTACCTACTCTTTACTAATTCTACTGCAGTTTAAGGTTCATTAATATTTAATAATTGTAAGATAAATATTCAGAATAGCTAGATTTTAAAACATAATACATAATTTTAACAAAATCTAACTAAAATTTCTTGAATGTGATTTTATTCTGCTACAGTTAAAAATAAGTGAGGCCTTATTAAAATGCAAATTTTTTAATCAGATTTTCATAAACCATTTAAAACTAATGGTCACGACAGTACAATTATTTTTAAAACATCGACAATTTTAAAAAAAATACTTTTTACGAAATAGTTTTTTTGCTAGCAAATTATTCTGAATCCGAATTCTAGTATCTAATGGAAATTTAATTTTGTTGAAAATCCATTCGATGAGTATATTTTTATACACACACACAAAATCTTTCTTTCTTTCCCCTTTTTTTTTCATTTTTTTCCGCAAAAATAAATACTCTTTTAATCATTTAGAAAAAGGGATTCCTTACCATCCTCTGTATTTATTGTAAGATAACTTCCAACAAAGTTTAAATCTGAAGAACGTTTTAAACGAACAATCCGGAAACATTTCTGACAACGTTCCATCCATCAAATACATTTTTCACATTCTACTTTGATAAATGACCTTTTTCTGGAACTGATTCTGATACACAATTTACGAAATTCAGAAGTTGGAATAATGGGATATTTTATCCTAATGGTTGAAAGCTAGAGGAAATGTCCCGTTTGATATCCCATAGAATTTGATAGCACTTTATCTTTCAAGCTGACACAATGATTTATTTTAATCTTTTCAAGACAAACTTTCCACTTTTTTGGAACTCCAAACAAATTTAATTTGACTTGCATTTCGATACTATGGAATGGAAACGTTTCGTCATTCTGTTTCCGGAATAAGATTTAGAAGAGTTGGAAGAATTTCAAAAGTTTTTATTTCCGAATTAGGGAAGAATGATTCATATTTAATTATTTTTATTAGTATTTGAATTTTAATTATTTTTTTAATATGAACAATGAGAAAAATGGCTACAAAGCATAGTTTTAAATCTCGCAATTCTAAACATGCTTAAAAAGTAATTTTTAAGTGTAATATTTCGAGGTTTGCAGCTTGAATTTATTAATTGTAGTATTATAATCACACATTTGCAGCTATTAACACTATGAAAACATATTCGTACTTTCCTGGATGGTAGGAAAGTAATTAAAACTCAAATCATGAGTTTAGAAATATACTTTAAGTGTTTTTAGAAGTATTTTACTTGGATATTTATAAGAATGAGAAAAGAAAAAGAAAAATCTAACCACTAACCGAAATATTCGGAAAGATTATCGTCGTTTTTAAGGTTTTTTTTTTCGAAAATGTAAATGAAATTAAAAAAAAAATGCTTGTAAAACATTAATTTGATATGCCTTAACTTTTTTTTTTTGTATTCTGGTTGCTTTTCTACCATTGTATTCCTGAGTTTTATGCAAAGTACGAGAAAATAATTTTTGTCATCTGTTAATTCACTATAGTAAAAAATACTTTATAAATTATTTTAGTTTTTAATTTGAATGCTGATTTAATCTTTAATTGTATTGTATGAAAACAATAGAGGGCTTAAAAATCGACATTATTTAAAAATAATATTTGCGTATTATAACTAAATAAAAGAAAAGGTGGACTATGCACTCCATATGTTTTTGATCTATTGTACTTATAAAAAGGTCTCTTTCTATTAAGGCTGAAATGTATTTTCTTTTCAATGAAGGTAAGGGAAAAATTTTAATCTGAAAAAAAAAAAATTAATCAGATATAATTTTCAGGTTTTTTTTTCTTCGTGTGCTGTCTTTGATGTGCGCCATTTTTGTAGATCTAGTATGATCTCATTATGAAATTTCAATAAACACTGAATGTTACTTTTTTTTTCTGTGTGTGATATATTTGTAAGTATTTCAATGTGTTGAAAACCCATGTGCATCAAGATATAAAAACTTCTTCTAGAAACACAGAATTTATCTCACAAAAAAAATGTCTTTTATTTGTGACTACAATTATTCAATGACATCAACTTATACTAGGGTATAAATATGCAATTAAGAAGCCTCTCAGTTAAATCTTAAGTAAAATTTAACCTAAAAAATTGTCGAACACAGTAGCACACACACAATAATGTATTTATTGTTACGAACTCGAGGTGACACTTCCCTACAGCGGTTCTCTTATGAAGGAAAAGAAACATTTACAGAAATATCATCAGTCGGCCATGAAAAGTTTAAGCAATGACTAATTAATCTTGGTGATGAGTTCCGCGACCATTTTGGCAACTTAGGAGTGAAAACGAAAGTTCCCGAAAGTACTCGAACCTAAGAGAAAATTCGATTGGGTAGGAAGATGGGTACTTTTCCCGAATTTTCCGTGTGACGTCACACCTTGTCGGAACATCTATAAATTCGCCAAGGCCTGAGTCAGAGCAGTATGTCTGTGGAGTCTCTTTTGAGATCGACTGGGAGCGGTCGGCAATTGGCTGAGTGGATCTGCAGTTGCGTGCCGAATGAATTTGCGGATAAGCAGCATATACCTGCCGGAAA
Organism: Nephila pilipes; assembly: GCA_019974015.1. Lineage (NCBI taxonomy): Eukaryota > Metazoa > Arthropoda > Arachnida > Araneae > Nephilidae > Nephila > Nephila pilipes. Next base: position 134,805 of record BMAW01052742.1, read on the forward strand.
CTATCGGAGTCTGTCTTGAAAGTGCAGAATATTACTGCGGAGATTTGTCCGTTGCGTGAACTAGTGAGTTGAACGTTGCCAATACAACTGTGGCTATCATTACAAATACTGTTTTCAGCAGCGGACATCAGCAGTTTCCTTCGACAATGCGCAATGAAATTATTCTCATTACTTTTGGAACAAACCTTGTATATTTTCGCAAAGTAATGCTATATTGAAGTTTGAATTTTATTGATTTTAATTAACATTCCTACAAAATGCGCTATTGGCAATAGTACTTGTAACTGCTGCTACATGATTGAAAGGCTTCAAGTGCAGGAAAGGTCCAGGCTATTAAGGCTTTTTCCGCCTTATGTCAAACAACCCAATCGAAATTTAGAACACGTTATCAAGCAGAAAATTGTTCTAATATCCATGAAAGTTTGTGAAGTTGGAACACTTACATCCGCTTATTGACCCAGTATTCTTCGAATATCGAAACATTCCAAAAACGCGCCATTTTTCTCTTGAACACTAAATTTCAAAACCCATTTAGCATTACAGAATAGGAGACGGAACTTCGGTTTTATTTTACACCAGCAACAATAACAACAACAACAACAACAAAACAAAAACAAACAAACAAAAAAAAAAACAGGAATTTATTCAGATAGAAATTAGAATTATTAAAAATTACGCTGTCTAAAAATTAGCGAAGTCAAAATACAAAATAAATGCTCGTGTGTTATGTTATAGGATAAAGTGTGCCGATTTCAGGTCCTATCCTTTAACATTATGAAAACACATACTTAAGCGGTCTCAGGATTCATAACAATCATGCGTATATGCGAAAAAAAGACATCCTTTTTCAAACCAATGTAACTTACCAATACAACAAAAAAGAAACTTGACACTTATGCTATACAATGTTTATTTATATTTCTATCAATTCTCACATTTACAAGCAATTTTAAAGAAATCTCAAAAGGTTGTAAAGAAATATAAATTGGATACTTTTAGAAAATTACGAAAATCGGTATTTAACTACGAGCAGGATTCTGAAATACAACTTCGATCGAAATTTGCAAGTCATATTATTCAGTATAAAACTGTTCAGTTCTGAAGTTGTGCAAACTTATTAAAAAATTTAGATGGAAGGAAAAAATATTAATACAATTTTTTAGGAAGTTATGAAATTTTGAGAAAAAATTCATTTAAAATCAACATAAATTTTTTTCTGTTAATAAAGTCTAAAAAAAATTACTTATAAAGAAACTTATTTTGATCATGTGTATGAAATTTTAAACTAATATGATTAATAGTTTCTGAAAAATCCGTCCCATAAGCTGAACTTTTTTGTTTCAAGAAGTATGTGTCTTGTACATAAACAATATGAACATTATACCAAATTAATTATCTTTCGACAGTAATTTTTTGTATGTGCTAATAACTAAGTGGAATGAGGTTTTTGTTTGTTTGTTTATAACTTCAAGTCACTCTCTCTACCACCAACTACCTTCAGTATTGAATTCTTCTTTCCTTATAAATGCATTTCCTCAATTTCATTCATTACACATTACTAATTCTAATCTATTCTACATAAGTCACGTTTGATTCTGTAGGAGAGATTTGTAATTCAAACAACGTTATATTAAAGTCTCCAATATGTTAGTTGAAAGAGGAAGAACCCAGTTATAGATCTACATTTTTTATTCCTGTCAATCTCTAGCAGTTCTAGCGTTATTGGCGACGGACCTCTTCATTTTTAATCGCCAAGTGAGTGAGGGAAAATGAAGTTTATTGGCTCAAGAACCAGATGTTGCTATGCTGCGCCAAAAAAGATGTAACTGTGGTCTAGAAGTTTGAGAAAAAAATGGGGGGGGGGGGGGATAAAAAGTTTGACAAGAAGGGCGCTATGTCGAAATGGAGAAGGATAGCTAGGGTAACACGGGGGAGAGTCATCCGTGTTCACCAAAGACAGTAAGCCCCATGAGAATGAAAAATATCACTAGGAGGCCTCGGCATAGTGATGCCGTACCTACCTAAAGAAGGCAAGCGTCTGAGATCCCTTGATATAATCCCCAGGGGGGGGGGCTGTTATACCCCCAGACCCTGGATACCCATTTTAGTCATCTCTTGCAAAATGAATGGGCTAGAGTGGGATTATTCTTTCACAACTTGGTGTTTAATCGCCGATCAGATATGTGAGTGAGTGAATGTAAAGGTTATTGCACAAAAGCCAGATGCGGCTATGCTGTGCCAAACAAGATGTAACTGTGGTCTAGAAGTAAAAAAAAAAACTGAAGAAAAAACAAAAATTGGTTGACAAGAAGGAGGGTCGAAAATAGAGAAGGATCGCTAGGGTATCTCGGGAGGGCGTCACCCATGTTTACCAAAAACAGCTAATCGGATATATGATACCTGGATTGTAATCTCATTCATCCCACTTCCACAACACCACACGGAAATAATTTACAGCTCAGTTCCCTCAACGTGCAACAGCTCTCGTTATTTTAGGAACTTTTTTCGACGAGTCTTAAGTAAAATTGGGAATCGAGCCCACGACATTTTTTAGAATAACACTGCGGAGCTCGCAATTTTTAACAACCCAGCCCCTTCTGTGTTTTTGAATTTTATTAAAAATTATCAGACAGTGAATAAGTAAAATAGTCCAAAACATGAATTGCAAGTATCTTAATTTAATTAAAGTTGTAATAGTGTTTATTGCCGACAGGCTAGTGATTTACAAACACTATCGGCTGACATTAGATTTGGTGTTATATTTTCAGCCAAGCGAAATGAGGTGCAGCCGAATTTAAATAGCCCCTTTTACATTACTCTTTGATAATCTTTGGTGAAATCAATAATCTGAGTCCACTAGTTACGAAACTATCGTAAGACAAATTACTGAATCTTCAATTCATACGAAAACCTCTTTGTAATGGAGTAAGTAATTTCCCGTTTCAAATATTTAGTAATATATTTTTTTTACTTATTTCTAATCTCCAATTTATACTGTTACTTTACCATCTTTTGATATCAATCTTATTAAATGATGATATATATATGGCTACTGAATACAATTTTCTAGTTAAAGAAGCAAAAATATTTGGGAATTTAAAGTAGTATTTTTGAATGGAGCGTATATAAATTTCAAGTCCTCATTAACCAATGAATGAAAAAATTGCAGTTGACACGTTGCTTGTTTCACCGTAAATCACGTTTTCCGTGAGTATTCCTACAACACGGATCTTATAAAATAACGCTGTTATAATAACTGAACGCGGAATCCAACGCACTTATAAAAAATAATATATATATATGTAAAATATTTTCTTCTTTACACAGTATGGCCATCATGACTTCGAGGCACACAAATGATCTTTTTCTTTCCCATGGGGTTTTACTGTCCTCGGATAACATGAGTGACAGGCCCCCGATATATCTAGACAATCTTTCAATATTTTCCGACTTTTTTTAAAAAATCTATTTTCCGTCTTCTTTTCTTCATACGTCTTGACCACAGTTACACCTTGTTAGGCGCAGCATAGCCCCACATCTCTGGCTCTTGCGCCATTAAATTCCACCATCACTAACTCACCCGCCATATCTATTCTATTTTCCATAAAATCGTCAAATGGACCCAAACAGTTACAATCCACTTTCGTTTAACGCACTTGTTTGTTGCTCATAATTCAAACGTTTCGACAAGTGGCAGACCTGCATACAGATCAAATACCCGAAAGCCGGCGCTGAAAACATTCAATATCCCGGACTACCTACGTCGAAAAAGCTACGAAACTGCCTCCAAACTATGATTCGCCAGGTAAATTAGCTACAGATATTAGGAGGCATATTCCGAAGACAATTAGGTGCAGGTACATGTTTCACTCAGTTTCATGCATTAAAACATTTGTTGGTTATAAAATTCTAACTAATGTCGAAGCAGTTTAGTTTAGTTTTATTAACGTCGCACTAGAAGCAACATGAGGGCTATTGGCGACGGACCTCGTAATTTTGAACCTCGGTCAAGTGACGAGGACGACACCTGAGCTGGCACCCCCCTCACCTAACTTCCACACCACGCCAATGGGAGGGCTTTGGGCCCCGACAGATTTAACGTGCATCAGCTCCGGCTACACGGCGAGTCTTTGGTAGCCAAGGATCGAACCCGCGGCTGAACGAAAACCGCCGGTCACGAATCCGAAACCATGACCACTAGGCTACCGCGGCCACAGTGTCAAAGCGGTAGTATTAAAAATAAATCGAATGAACAAAATTCGCTTTTTGCAATTTGGTTACGATTGTAACTTTCAATCATATATGTAACCGTATAGTTTTTTAAAATATAATAAAGGTCAGATTTCTTGGTAGGATGACGAAATTTATAGTATTTTTTAAGTAATTATTAATTTCGCTCTTTTTCGAAAAATCGTATATACAAGATTCACGCTTACAATGTGCTAATAAACTAAATTTGAAGATGTAAATTATATAAGTAGTTTTATCTATTACAAAACTAACTTTATGAACGAAAAAAAAAAAAATGAACAAACCCAGCCGATTCATTTATTTCAAAGGATTAAATAAGTTAAAATTGTTTTTAACTAACATGCTTTGTTACACAATAGGCTATTAATGGTGAATCTTGCATTTGAGCAATAGTCAAGCGCCAAGAAACATTTGAATAGACAATTCATTATCCAAAAAGTGACTAGTGATGACCAGTTAAATTGAATTTACAGCAGCCCTGAATATTCTATATGATGTTCTTCAGCATCTTAATTCAAAACAATACCATTTAGATATCTGCTTTTGTATCTCAAAATTTAAAAATGTCTTATTTTCAGAGGATCTTAAAGCTGAATATGATATGTGTATATTTAATGAAGGGCATACGTAATGTCATGGAAAAGGATCAGTATTATTGAATTAATGAAGTATTATGAAAATAATTCTTTTAAAAAACAGTTAATAATTGTTGGAGAAGTTTAATGTATATGCCAACGTGATGCCTAAACACTTGATTACTAATATTAATTAAAAATGGATATATATGTTTCATTTTAAGATATTAAATTACCTGTCATTCAATATTTAGTTATTAAATGTTTAAATGAAGTAATTTATAGCCATATTTTCTTTCACATATAAAAATATATATTGTCAAGCAGAATGCAAATCGTATAAAGAGAGAGAGAACAGAATTTAATCTCAACTCAAGAACTTTTATTTATTCAAAGAATTAAGAACTATCGATTTGATGGAAACAATAAAAAAAAAACATAAATTAACAGTAAATGAAAATAATAGGATGCAAGGCAGAACAACAGGAAAATGTGAATCTATCTACAATTTACAGCTTTGCGAGAAGTATAAGTATATAAAGGGGATGTACCTCACTTCAGTTCATGCTTCCCTGGGTAAATTCTCGAGAATAAATACAGCTCACAGATGGACTTCTGTCGTTCATGGTCGAATGCAACCTGCGGATCGAAGTTTAATAGGATGCAATGAGTGAATGAATATATGTTTATGGTGCAAGAGTTGAATCCAGCTACAATATATATATATATGGAAGATATTTACACAAAACAGTCATAGGAGGTTTCAATATTTTATTTTCATAATTGAATATCAATACATATATAAACAACTATTCCATGCACAAAATACACAAGTGGTAAAACTGACACAATGTTTTTTGACAGTGGTCAACACTCAATCACTGTGTGCATTTGCAACAGAAAATGTAGCATTACAGGTTTAACAAGTCAAATAATAGCACAAAGTGGGACCTATTAAAATGAGAAATTAATTCATTAAATTGCCAAGCAATATTCCATTTCCAACATTTATCAAGTCTTCCACTTAATGTAATTTCACATTAAACAACATTTGCTTCACATTTTTAAAAATTCATTAAGTTTACAATTGAAAATACTTATATTCAATCATGTAAAAACATCAATTCATTATAAATGAGAAATATGTCACAGATAAAAATTTTTGATGCAACAGACCAAATGGAATTGTAATAAAAAAAAGTTGAAAAATGCAAAATGAATAAAATTTAAAATAAGTTAACTTCTTTTCCATCTAATTTTCATATATGTTACAAAAAATAAATAACAATTTATGAGAAATAATAATTACATAAATTATTATTTCAATCTGCATGCGATATTGACAAAATTTAATATGCAACACAGAAAAAAAATATTTCAAGTATGCCGATTCAAGTATGAATATTTTCCCATTTGCAATATTAACCAATATCTATGTGTTTATTGTAAATCGGGAACAAAAACAGAAATTACAACAGAAAAATTTCTTAATGCTCTCTACACAATAAATAACATACATAATGAAAAAAAATTTCTATTCAAAACACAACAAACAACTATCATTTAAAGTGTACAATAACAAATGCAGTTAATTCATACAATGGGAAAATCTCTATTTAAATTTAGCAGCAAACTTTAACAAACAACGAGACAAAAGCAACACCGACAATCATCACTTATGAAAAGTCACTCACAAAAAGAAATGCTTATACAGAAATATTCATTTTTATACAGTTCATATGGGCAGAGGGTGATGAGAACATCTAACTACAGACAGATAATACATTTTTAAAAGAGAACATGTCAGTTCGAAAAATTGTAGCATTCACAAGATTGTCTATGCATCTTTGCAGCCAGATAAAACAAAGCCCATGTTATACACACCAAGTAAGGGATTAACATTTTTTCTGATCCAAACATCATAAAGTTGCACTGTTTCGATACTGTTCTTAACACAAGTTATTTATGTTAAGAACAGAACTTTCTCTATCTTAAGCTCTTTTCTTCAGAGTTAAAATAACCATCACTTGATCTTTTGTAGTCCTTTCTTCCTTTTTTTGATGTTAAGTTCATTACCAATAATTGTGTATTTTTGGGTACTGGATTCAGTTCTCACTCAATATGAACGCTCAGTACTTGGTTTTATTTTCAGTTCTGTTGTGTATAGATATATTTATAATATTTATATATACAATGCAGCACAAAAAATTATAATACTGAGTAGAGACATTGCACCCTGTACAAAACTTCACTTTTCGACATTTTTTTTTTTTCCTTTTTCAAGTTCAGTTAGGGAAGAGGAGATCTACTTAACGGTAGAATAAGGATTTGCAGGTTGTTGTCTTTGTGCTACCCATGTTGCAAAAACATCCCTGAAAAATGAAACAGAAGCATTTACACATTAAAATAAAATAATAAAATAAAAAAAGTATGCTTAATAATGCAATATTTGAGATATATCTACACAAAAAATTTCTTTTGTCAGCAGTTATACAAAACAGATTTCACTTTGTAGCACGCCCTGCTTTATGAATTAAAAAATAATGCTTTCTATGCAATCCTGTTTATTTATTAAAAAGTTTTTATACTGAACAAAAATTCTAATTGAATATCATAAAATTTTATTTCAAAATATAAATCATAATTTAAGCCATTCTTCTCTTTCTCATTTAGTGTTAAAGATTAAGATCAAACTCTGAATTTATTTTCCGATACAATGATGTTGCAATATCGACATCATATTTTTATACAGAGATCCTTCCATTTTATTTTATGTATTTTTTACAGAAAAAAAAGTTATTCATGTTTTAAAAATAAAAATAGTTTATGTGTAAGGGTTATATTCAGTATAAAATAACAACACAAGTGAATCTCTTCTATGTGTAAGAGAGAGAGAGAGAAAAGGCGTCTGGAATAAAAGTATCCAAAAGTTATGGTTTTTATAGAAGCACTCATCAAAATTTTTAAGAAATTATTTAAATAGGTAGAACATTTGGCCCAGTTTTAATATCAACAGATTTCGATGTGGGCACTTTTTCACAGCACGGCAAGCATCTAAACGATAATCCAGTTCTTTCCAAGTGTATCATAGCATATCAGGAGCTATAAGTTGAATTGTGTGAATGAAACTCTTCTACAACTCATCAACAAGTTTAAATTTTTTGTGTATTCATAATGGATTTAATGAATCCCCAAGCAAGAATATCTAATGGAATCAAATGCAGAAATTATTGCGGCTAGGCTAATGAAACCTTAGCAGGTCAGGTTTTTCACCTTCATATTGATTGCTAACTACTGCATGCATGCACACCTGAATGGTCAAAACCAAACAATCTTGGAGGGATTTATTATCCACAGAGGAGCAGTCTATTACATTCTAATGGGCAGTTCCATAATAATAAGCCATAACAGTTTTAGGTACTTTTAACCCATACACCCTGCACATTTCGTAATTTGACATATTTTTTAATTTTATACATTGAATGAAAACTAGTGGTTTTTAAAAATGTTTCTAAACTTCAAGGATGCAAAATGATAAAAGAGTATATGTATTATATTTGTGAGCATACATTCATATTAAGACACTTTTCTAGACAAGAATGTGTTCAGGTTTTGGATTATGGTTTTTTTTTTTTTTCTGTTAAAAAATACATCAAGCAAAGAGAACCTCAACAAAATCTTACATGTTGACTAGAATATATATCTATCCCCCTTTTAATATCCATATGCTCTATTGACTAAATTCCAAAAGCTACAAGATATAAGCCAGTAAAATCCATGGAGGTATTATAATAATATATAACAGAATTTTAAGTCTATCAGAGTTAAAATTTTAGGATGCTCAGCCTGTAAAACTTCAGTAAAGAAAAAAATTATTAAAAATAAGCAGATATGTTTTAGTTAAAGTGTTAATATTTAAATAGAAAAGTCTACTCACTTGCAATGGGAAACTACACATTCACTACTGCAATATTCCCTGTCCCAATCAGGAGAATCTATAGCTGGATTGGAACAGCCATTTCGAAGACAAGTGGGTAAGGAAGACATCATGTCTACAGTTCCCATATTAGCATGATTTCCAGCGGAATTAACCTGTCACAAAAGGACACAAAATTAAACCTTGTGGATTCCTCAAAATTACTTCACAAACAATATTTTAACCAGTAATTACAAAATTTCACCTGAAGAACATTTGATTTTTTTCAAATAACTTAGAATGAAAATATTTTTAGATCACTAATAAGCACAAAACCTCTTTAAATTTCAGAAAAAATTATAATTTTATAAATAAAGAAAATCTAGAAAATAGACACTTTTTTTTTTACTTATAACTGAAAAATGTGAACCACAATACATCTGGGTTTCAAATATTTCACTGCTTAACACATTCTTGTTTAACAAGTTTATTTATCAATTAATTTGTATCCCTGAACAGAAATCCAAAAATCAATTAGTATAATTTTTTGATCAATCATTCAAAAATTAGATTCTCAAGTGTCTTCTTTTAGACTTAAATAAGATGTTTAGCTTGAATTTTAAATCAGAATGCATTGTCAATAGCAATTACATTTCGCCTTTTCCACCTCTTACAAACATTTTTCACTTAGAAGATTCAGCCTTTAAATATGTGTTTATACATTTTTTCACAGTCGAAACTTTAAACAAGTTGCATTTTGAACCCACTTTCTCAATGTTCGATAAAATTACTTCATTTTCAAAGCTTATTTAATGCATACAAATATAAAAATGCTTAAATCTGAAAAAGGGAGGGGGGAGGGAAACCTCTCTTTAATATATATATATATTAATATTCCCACCTTTCCAAAACTTAATGCAATTATAAAAAGAGTACAAATAAAACAGACTTACTGATGTCATGTTCTGATTGTATGAAGGACTATTCGAAGCAGAGTTACACATCGGAGGGGAATTGACAGGCATTTGCACTGGGGGCCTGTTCATCATTCCCATTTGTGGTGGTGACATGTGTGGTTGCATAGATTGCTGCTGTTGTTGCTGCTGCTGTTGCATACCCATCATTCCATTGCCACCTTGCATAACATGAGGAGGACTGGTATTGGTCATGTGCGGAGGGGACTGCTGTAAAACAAATATAAAAATCAAATTTATTGCATGTTACATGAATGTTTAAAAATCATATTAAATTGCGAGTTTTACGGCTTCCTTTATTCTATATCACAGTAAATATTTGTAATTTCTTTAAACTGTAATTTTATGACAAAAGTTATGTAAAGAAAGTATTATAAAAGCATTTGCATATTAAAGAGGCAAAAGTGCAATTTGACTTTAATTTTTTTTTTTAATGATAGTAAATTAAGAGTTTTAATGTTAAGTTCTAAATCATTGTTTCAAAAATATATACTTAATAAAATGATAAGACGTATTAAGAAAATGGTAACAAAAATTTACAAGTTTAATTTTTTTAAAAAAAATACTATAAAAACAATTGGTACTTTTCAATTTCACTGGCGCAAGCGATTAAGTTGCCAAAAATGATACAACCGACACCCAACGGAACATGTGTTTACTGTGTGCTGTTGCCAATAAAGTCTGCTAGGAGAGATTTGCGCCAGCGAAATGGAAAAGTACCAAACAATTAAAAATCTCAAAGCCTACCATTTGCCAGACTTGCTGATTCTGAGGATGCATATTTATGGAATTAGTAACCGGTTGCATGGAATCAACGACAGATGTCAAGACTGGTGAAAGCTGCTTTTGCATTGACACCATTCGTCCAGGTGGGGAACTATTGGGAGAATGCGTAGAAGGAGGACTTGAATTGGTGGCATTGTTTCCAAACATTGAATCCGACTGATCCACAGCAGCCTGTACAGGAAACACAGCAACTACTATTAACTCTTCAAAAATTGTTATGCAACTTTCAATTACTCTATGGAATTAATTACATCTGTTCTTGATTTTAATAATATACAAATGAAGTTACAATATTTCTTTACAACATAATTTTTTATATCATTAAAAAATGCTTACACTATTCTAAAATGATAAAAGCAATGCAATAATTTATCCTGTATAAAAATATTATTCAAAAGAAAAAAAAAATGCTATACCTAAAATTTTTATCTTCACTAGACAAATCTTCAAAAATATACTTTAGTGCAGTAAACTTATTTATTATTTTGTCATGAAGAGAAATTGGATTCACTAACATTTTTAGGAGACAAGATTAAGTGCAACCGAGGCAAACAATAATTATAATTTCTTATACAATATCTATAATATTTTCGAAACCTAAATTTGAAGATCGTAATGAAAATTTTTACAAATGTAACAATTTTTTTTTTTTTTTATTAAGGTATTAAATGCTTCTTTTTTTTTTTTTAAAAAAAAAAATGTTGCACAATGAAAAAATTCTTACAATACATTTAAACTAAATTAATAAATTAAAATAATTATTCCTAAGTTATGAATGCTGTGCATTTTTCATTTGGTATTAAATGCTATTGCCTTATAAAATTATTTGAAAAAATTCCATTTGTAGCAATGAATTAAACAAAAAAATGAATACATAATTTTACCTTTTTCCACAATTCTGAAATATTTATCAAAAATGAACCTCATTTTTCACCATAACATTCCAGTTGACATCCAATTCAAAATATTAGAAAAACATGATATTAACTACTTTTTAAAATAAAATAATGGATATTATGATTTTAATGTTATGAGGGGTAACGAGATAGTTATTAAAAGAAACAAAGGTATTAAACATAAAAATATATCGTTTGCACATCCACGAACGATGAAATGTAAACAAAGATCTCGATCTCGGTAAAAAAGATATCAAAGCGTAGCACTCACCACAAAGAGTCTCTTCGTCATTTTGTAGTGCATATTCAATTTAGCATCAACTAATTTATCAAAATTTGAATAAAACATACATAAGCGTTTTAATTAATCTAGGACTAGGTCGTGCCACGGGAAAAATTTGTAAACAATCCGTAAAGTTGTGCCCTCTATCGATTAACAAACGAACTAAAAGGTTCAGTAAAAATACTTGGAAAAAATTTAATCGCGAAAAATTACGTTAATTTCTTTCTAATATATATGTTTCAAGGGAGGGAAAAAAGGTAAAGTTTTAAAAATAACGGATGTAGATTTCGTCAGAATAAGTATTATAAAAAAAGTTTTCATTGTAACTTACCTTTGATACCAAATTTGCTCGATATGCTGCCAAAGCCTTCAAGTACTCTTTTTTGGCGGTCTCAGTTCTTTTTTTGTATGACTTGAAAGAAAAATGATCAAAATTACTAAATCAATTCGGATAAAAATTATGTGAGTGTAAGGGTAATTTGATGGTCTCTTTCCATATGAAAGTTCATAGATAATAATTTTAAAAAAAAATACTATTTAATACAGATACATCGTACTACATTTAATATTTTATTTCATAATCAGAAAATCAAGTGAAAATAAAAACAAAATATAACACAATGGCTAATCACAAGTCAAAATGTCATTGCTATTTTTAAAACTCTCTTTTAGCACTTAATTCTCTTCCTTCCAACTTCTAAAATCAATATTCGTAAAACAATTCTCGGCAAACTAAACCGATGCAATGCTCATATATTAAGTATAAGAGTAAGATATAGAGATTAAGAGCTGAAAAGATTGTGTGCTTTAGCAAAATTGTCATCCTATATAATATTTATGTATGCGAATCTGGTGACATTAGTCAAAACTACCTTCAATTTTTGATCAAAAAATATCGTTATCACAAAAGCAAGGTGAACCAAAAGCACCAAAAAATTAATACAAAGTTACAAGTGATAATTAAAATTCACAACAAACAAGCAATTACGATGCAATACCTTTTCCAATTGTCACAACTGTTGCAACATTCTAAAAGTCTAAAGATAGAAACAGCTCACTTTTGGATATTATTTACTTCCCAGTATGGTAAAAGAATCAATATCACTCAATAACCGACCCCATCTACTTCTGAGAGGTACGTGAGCACTCAAAATTCCAACAACTTTGTTCGAAACGTAACATACCCTCCTAAATGGCACTGTTCACGTCAACGGCCAAACTCCATTTATTTCGATTACGTTCAATTAAAGGGCCAAGAACTGACGAACGGGGTGAAATTTATGGTCCCCAGAGGTATTATTTCTACGGGACGATGAAGAATTTTAATTGCATTGCAGCTTATGACGGGACCTAGAAAATGTTCCCTCTTTTAATGGCACACATAACTCAAAAAATTCTGCGAGAGAGATGCCCTTTTATTTCCCGGGAATGAGCTTGGAGGAAATCTTAAAATTTGATTAGGTGATACGCTTTTGGTGTATGGCGGAGTTAGGAATTGTTCGTTAATTTTTAGTAGGCGATTTCTTATTAAAAGATTAGGCGGTGGAAAAATTTCTAATTGAGGCAGTTCAATACTTGCTCCAAATAGATTGTAACATAATTAAATATTTTCAAGTAAATTTAGTTTATTAAACATTTCCTTTTAGATTTGAAACCTAAATATTATACAGAATAACACAATTCTAAAGTGTTAACATATTGCATCAACTTCCTCAATCACCTACGACCATATACTATAATGATAAAAATAATTGAAGTAAAGTCTTGCGAATTATATAAACAGTAAAACCTAATCGAGTCGGATTAATTGGAACCAAAGCCCGGAAAAATGAAATAAAATAAACAAATTTAAAGAAAATCATCTTTATATTGAACAACACGAGTATTTGTAAAGTCCCCCTCCCCACTTTTCCTTTCCCCCAATTCCTTGTTTTTTTTACCCCCCCCCCTTTTTTTTTTCTTTTTCGAATTGCGTAGATGGGACAAAAATGTTATATTATTGAAAACTGCAGATCATTTCTAAATTAAAAAAAAAAAAAAAAAAAAATTTACAGAACGATTTGGGTTATTCAGAGATCAGAGTTAAAGGAGTTCATCTCTACGAAGTTCTACTCCGTATATTATATATCATAATACATTCAACACTACTGCTTTTGCATCTTTATCATTTCTGATGTGATAAAATTATTTTTATCACAATCATCTTACTTGCTATGATTTTTTTTTGAATGGCAACAAAGGAAGCCGTTTGAAAAATCATCCGGTAATGTTCCAAAGGTAGACGGGAAGTATTACAGGAATATGAAAGAATGGAAATGGAGATAATCGTTCGCAGAAAAAAAAATGGGGAGAGGGGGATATATAATATTTCCGGCAAAATAATTCCGCAAATTCTGCAACCAAGTTCATATTTTAAAAAACTGTTTATCAACGACACTCTTAGAAGCAACATGGTGGCTGTTGGCGTTCGTATATTTAAAAGATTTTAATCACTACCACGAAAAGAAAGTGGAGACATAATTCAAAACCTATATTTCCACCGCTTCATCTTTATTATTCAAGATATTAGTCAGCAGCTAATGCAGCTCTGTCAATATTTGTTAATTGATATGATTTTTGGTTTGCGTTGTTTTCATAAAAAAAACCCGTCAATTAACATTACGCATTGGTGGGTTCGCTATTTTTAATTACAGTCATATAACAAGGATGACTTCTGAAAAAGCTTTCTTAATTTTCATACACTACCATAAAAACGACCTAGACGGTCAGATGATTTTTCAAAAAAAAAAAAAAAAGTTAAGGGTAAAAGTAAACTTTCACAGAAACGTTATTAGAAACCGAGATGTACTGATTCTTCACATCGCTGCAATACTAACAATGCCATAATACTCTTTTATGAAGAACAATTCACATAAACTTGATTCCTTCTGATATATGTTAAAAACTATTCATTTCAGTGACTTTGTTAATGTTAAGATTGTGTTTTTGCATTGACTTTAATTGATAATTTATCACCTACTATTTGAAAATCAACACGAGAGAAATCACCAATAAAGACGTAAACGATTTTCTTCTACGGAGTTCCTATCGATAATAGGAAAATGAAAATTGGAACTTAGGCGATCAGTTAGAAGAGAGAAAGCTCTGAACGAATTGGAACTGTGAAATTTCTGCAAGGTATCAACACTTATTCTATGCCTGAATTGACTATTACAATCTCGTACTTTTGCTTTCCTTATCAAGTTATATTTGTGATATTTATTAAATATTGCTAATTTACAATTCATTGTGTTTACTTCTCCCGGGTCACGAATAAGTTTTTCTACACGAAATAATTAACATTGTAGTAAAGAATTAAAAAAAATTTTGAAAAAAAAAAAAAAAAACAGAAAACTTAAATAATAGTTAAGGCTTCTGCCTGTCCGTAATTTTGATTTCGTGAAAGTTATGTTAATCCTATGGAGTTTCTACTGCCATCCTAAAATTTATATTATTTTGTCTATTCGAATGCAAAAAAAAAAAAAAAAAAGTGCATGCGAAAGAGCAAAAAATAATAAAGATTTCCGTGGAATTACATTTTCTCTCGGATTTTTGAAAATATTTTAGAATATTTTTAAAGATCGGAAAACCCCCAAACTAATTATTTAAAAAGGTTAAGAAAATTCTTAAAAATCGGAGGGAAAACGACATTCCGCAGAAACCTTCGCTATTTTTAGCTCTTTCGGATGCACTTCCATGCATTCAAATAGATAAAAAGATAAAGATATGATGGACGGTAGTAGAAATTCCATAGGATTTACAACACTTTTACGAATTCAAAATGGACGATAGATGGAAGTCTTAATCCCAGTGACTTCGCAAAATTATAATAAACGAAAATAAAATTACGACTTATTTATAATAGAATAATCTTTGCAAATGAGCTTGCATCTAAAAATGAAAAACTTAAATTTTTAAGTTACCATTACTTCTTTTTCTTAAACTCATTCGCTAATCTTATTATGCAATATTCTTTAATTACATTAATGGTCTGATGACACAATCCATTCAATAGAAGGTCAGGAAATGTCAGATATACCGGTCGATTGGCGATACTTTCTTGGAAAAATATTATCAAAACAGCTTACATAAAATTTAAATATAATAAATTATATATTGGATCTTTAATAATTTAGATATGTTACTTTATACACGACACTAAACTGGGCATGTTCATTGTCTTTATTAAAATTAACTCCAGGAACAATACGGCACATTCGAAAGTGTTTCTGTAAATTCTGGAGCACCTTCTACAAAACATCAGGATTGAGGGAAAGGGGATTGATTTGGTTTTATTAACCTCGCACTAGAATCCACACGAGGGCAATCAGTGACGGACCACGTAATTTTAAACCTCGGTCAAGTGACGACACCTGAGCTGGCACCCTCTCCTAACTTCCGCATCACGCCAACGGGAGGACTTTGGGCCCCGTGAGATTTAACGTGCAATAGCCCCGGTTACATGGCGGGTCTTCAGTAACATCAAGGTTCGAACCCACGACTCAACGAAATCCGCCGGGCACGAGTTCGATGCCTTTACCACTAAGCATCGCAAATTTAAAAAAAATTAAAGTAGCTACCGCGACCACTTGGGGGCAGGGAAATGAATAACGTAGGTTATGACATGAGCTGTATCATCTTTCCCTCTTCAACTATCACTTTGGGCACTTTAGATTAATTGCACTGAAATGAATATCTCTCCCAAAAGATGAAACGTGACCAGTGAGGATTGGATTAGTGTTATTGAAGTGCAATGAATAAAATTGAGGGGATGCATATATAAGCAGTGAAGCGTTTAATATGAGGGTTGGAAGTCAGTCAGTGGTATGGAGTGAAACTGGAGCTAAAAAAGAAGAAATGGTGACCATTATGACAAGCGTGAAAAGTTATCGAGTTATAGAGAGAAAAGATCTTTGCGTCAAAAACTCGAATCCTCATTTTTAAATCTTCTAAAGATTCGAAGCCAATTGGTTCCAAGCTCTCTCACTACGTCAGTAGTAGGCAAGCTCTGGCTTACCTGATGATTCAATCAAGTCCGCCGCAAATTTAAAAAAAAAATCAATTATATTATTTATGATTATTGCAATACAACATATATTGTGTAGAGCTCTCGCGTCAAAACTGAAAAACGTGCCACGTGATCGGTTAATGTAGAAGAGGTCTCTTATCTCACCGAAATTTTTCGCTCTTTTAAATACGCATATGACGACAATATCCATAAGTTTATATTCATTCCTACGTTAATTTTACCAAGCGTTTGAATATTTCCAGATGTTATTGATTGAAAGATCGTATAATTCGTCAATGAGATTCGGCATCTTCCCCCCCCCCCGACCAAACACTCGAATTGTAACTCAATTCTTCAATTTTTCTTCAACACCGCCCCTACACGAAGATAATTTTAAGTTGGAACAGATTTAATGTGCATTAACGTATCTTCAATGGAATCAGGACTCGAACCCAAAATTCGATGGTCATGACCACTCGGTTACTGCGGCAACTTTAAAAAGGGGAGGGGGGAAATTGAAAAAAAAATTGATACTTACATTCTTCCGTTCGATATCGAGGCTGTCCCACATAGAGGCGACGATTTTGGATACTTCTCCAAAACTCGCATTGGGACTCTGGCCCTTGATAGCCGCCTGGGTGTCCCGGAAAAAGAGAGCATATGCCGACACAGGCCTGAAACAGAGAGGAGAATGTAAACCACAGACAAAAGATAGTTTTTTCATCATACGAGATTAAATAAAAGGGGACAAAACATGATGCACATTTTACACCAAAATAAATGATTAAATAAAAATGAATTATATAAAATATGCAGCTCTCTAAGAGATAGCGAAGTCAGAATATAACATTACTATTCCAGAGTTTTACTATCGTAAAAAATGTTCTAGTTTTCGAGTTCCATTCTTTAATAGTTTCCAAAGTGAGCGCCGTGGAATCTCATATTTCTCTCACTTATAAGAGTGCTTTTCAAAGGGTAGGCTCACACCAGCTGTAGGACAATCTTGGTTCAGAAAGGGGCAACGTGAGTAGAATGTGAGTGAGTGAATGTAAAGGTTATTGGCGCAAAAGCCAAATGTGGCTATGCTGCGCCAAACAAGATTTTACTGTGATCAGGATGTGCGGGAAAAATTGGAAAGAAAAAAAAAAGACAGTAAATTGGTTGACAAGAAGGAGAGTCGAAAATAGAGAAGGATCGTTATGGTAACCCGGGAGTTCGTCACCCGTGTTTACCAAAGACAGTAACCCCACGGGAAAGGAAAAAAAGATCACTAGGGTGCCTTGGGGTCATGATGCCCGTACTAACTAAAGAAGGCAAGTCCCTGAGGTCCTCTGATATAATCCCCAGGGGCTGGATGTCCGGCTATACCCCTAGACGCTTGGGCACCCATTTTAGTCGTTTCTTACATGAGCTAGAGTTTGACTATTCAGTCATTCCTGGTCACCACACGGGTAGCAAAGTAAGTAGAAAAGTTTGGAAACCACTGGATTAAAGCAATAACGCCATCTTGGACTGAACCATTGGAGAAAATGGTTGACATATCCATATTCTAGTATTACTTTCACTACCTAAGCGTAAACTAACAGAGTTTAAGTGTGAAAATAAAATCAAACTATGTGAGTATTTTTCCAAAAACTTTAACTATTATTAGTCATTTGGTGAGTTTTTTCCGCATGAAATTAATAAGGCTCGAATCATTTATATATGGTCATTCTATATATTATTTCATTCCGCTAATAAAAAAGTTTTAGTTACTCTTTATAGATGTATTTCCCTGAATTTGTACATTTTTGAATTTACGAAAAAATTATTTAATACCGAATTTTTCAGATCCAAGTAAAAAAAAAGTTTTTACACACATTTTTCTCATTCAAAGATAAATTATTTCGACGCATACCCTTCAAACAACGTTAATAAAGACCCCAGTTGAGACATAGGAAAAAAAATCTGAGTGCCTGTATTAGAATTTGTCTCTTAATATTAACGAGAGTGTATAAATTTCAGTATTCGTTTGGAACAAAATATCTGTATCAGACAGACGCTTAAAAAACAACACTAAGAAATACTATTCAAAACAGAATTACTAATATTTTGTTCATCGATGAATTATTCTTACTAACTATCCAAGTAGATCTCCACGGTGGGAGGTGGAAGAAAAACACCATGAATATATGTAAAACACAGCATCAATTGCATTCCTTTTGAAATCGATCCAAAAACCTTATCTCTCGAACGAAAGAAAAGAAATAAAAACAAATAAAGAGTCGCTGAAATGACTTTATTTAAATGAAGTCGCGACATTAGCATTGGCGGGAGAAAGACTCCATAATGCATATCACGCAATAAAATTACACAACTGTAAAATGAAGTGTCGCGAAAGCAGGCGGGCTATTTTACATAGATATTGCGAAAAACGTCGACGTAAATCAAAAAATAATAATAAACTATAAAAATATAATCCCTTTTATAGAAAAAGGGATATTTATAGGACCGCCGGTCGGCGAGGGCTATAAAAATGCCACTTTTAACAATAGCTTTCGGAGGGGGATTTATTGAAGAAAAGCGTTACATAATAGCGGAAGATTTGCCGTTTGTCCAGTTTTATTTAATATATTTCTTTCGGTAACCTTGGCAACGGAGGTTAAAACAGAATCGAAGAGAAAGTCATTTTTTCCATTTCATTTACAGTGTACATGTATTAAAAGCAATTTATGATTTGCTTTTACAATTTCCACGGTAAAGACTCCCTCATCCCCCCCTACGCCGTGCATGTAGCAACCCCCTCCTATTACCAACAGAGAACATAAATAGGACAAAAGACCTTTTTCCAACAATGTATTAACTCTGGTTCATCTATTATTTCTTAATGTTTTAGTATTTTTCATATTTTACCTTCTCTTTTTTTTCCCCCACTCTCTCTATCATTCATCACTGTTTCGTCGAAGCCGGGGCATTGTTTAATATTTCAAAGTAACGGACCGATGAATTACGAGAAATGTAAAACCATTTATTATAAAAAGGAATTAATGCATAATGGAAAGAAAAGCAAAAAAATTACGGAGGGGGGGGGGAATTGGAAGGAAGAACCACCTTTGGCAGAAGAATGTGGAAAAGCATATTTTGATTAATTTCTTAACTGGGTTTCTGATCGGATGAATTTGACAATCAGGTTAATTGAGTTCGTACATTTCACTTAAAGAAATGATTTTTAACGTATCAGGTGCGAAATCTCTCAAAGAAATACAGAATTTTAATTCATATACCTAAATGGGATATCTTAACATTTTAAACGATCTCATGGAATTTTTAGTCAGATAAATGTTGCACTGGAATTGGTTATTGGTTGCGATTGCTTTATTAACGTCGCTCTGAGAAGCAACACGATGGCTATCGGCAACGGACCTCGTACTTATGAACCTAGGTCAAGTGACGAGGACGACACCCGAGCTGTGGCACCCCCTCTCCTTACTTCCACACCATGCCAACGGAAGGACTTTGGGCCCCGACAGATTTAACGTGCATCAGTCCCGGCTACACGGCGAGTTTTTAAAGGCCAATGCTTGAACCCGCGACTCAATGAAACCGCCGGTAGCCAATCCGATGCCTTAACCACTAGGCAACTGCGGCCATTTCTAAATTCTGAAATACCTTCTATAAAACACCAGGATTCATATTTGGGGGGAGGGGGTGAATAACGGTACATAGATTATGTCATAGGTTGTATCATCTTTCCCTCTTCAACTAACTAGGTTAACTGACCACTAGGTTACCGCGGCCACAAAAGCAACACGAGAGCTGTTGCCAACAGATCTCGTAATTTTGACCCTTGGTTAGTGACGAATACGACATCTGATTCGGCTCCTCCCTCTTTAAACTTCCATACCACGCCAACGGGAGGACTGGAGACCTAACATATTTAAAGTGCATCAGCCCCACTACACTGCAGATCTTTTTTGACATCTGGGCTCGAACCCACTAGATGGAGGGATCACTGTGGTCACGAGTTCGCGACCACAATACGGGAAGCACACAAAATTTAAGGGGAAACACTGCTGCGAAAATCATGCTGATTTGTGAAACCTTTGTGTAAATAATCCTACTTGTATCCATAAATGTCATAATAAAAATTGATCGGCGGAAGTGACATGACGACTCAAATAATCTTACAACTCAAAACGATTTTAAATAAACAATGTGCTTTTAGGACTGTATTAAACTAGTTGAGAAGCAGCTTGGTTTGTCGACGCTCGTTAGGACAAAAACGAGAAAAATTATTTTGATTAATTGTATCGCCCGTTAACGGTACGGACAGAAAAAAAGAATTGTATTTTAATACGGAAAATTTAAAAATTACATATTTACTTACTTTTGTGGCTCATTGGGATCCCTCTTCTTTTTCTTCTTTTGAGCCTTTGGTTTCTTGGTGACTTTTGGTACAGTCGTATCCACGGGTTCTGGGGTTAACAATTTTTTGGCTCCAATCAGCTAAAAAATAAAATTTCAAATCTATCAATCAATAGAAAATATAAACAATTGGTTCATGATAAATAAAAATACATGATAACTGGGAAAGAGCCATAAATGAGCTCATAGGATACATTTCAGAAGATACTGAAAATAGAAATCCACCAGAATGGACTTATTGCATACACATATTACTCTTCACAAAAATACTTTTCATAATTAAAAGAATTGCTCCCTGGTAATTTATTCATATTGCTTCCTTTCAAACTTAGCTTTTTTTACAGCAATTTTACTAGACATTTGAACGATAATGTGAAGTATCCTTTACCCATACATGACATGTTTTATAAAAATAAAAACCTTGTATGTGACCGCTGTAAGTATACTTTAAATTTATATCATTTCAAGGCAAAGTTTAAAATTTTAATGAAAAGTAAATACTTAAAATGCAAGACATTTTCAGTGTCGGCAGTAAATATAAATTTTTCTGAGATATGTCTCATCAAAATACGTGTCCATGTAACTATAAATAATAGGCTCCCCAAAATATTTACATTTTCCATCTTCCGAAGAATTTAATATTTCTAAAGGTCATTTAATGAATTGTGTCAACGATCCCCTGAATAACATATAGCGACATTTTTGTCTTTATGCTTAATCAATATAACGATGACATAACCTTTAGGTAATTGTGAAATGTAGCGATTTAATTTCGAATAGCACTAAATTTCTTAAGTCATTTTGTAATTTTCTTCATCATTTGAAAATAATAAAAAAATTACGTCTTAATTTGATGATGTCTATTCATATTTTGCACTCTCAAAGATAAGAGTTCGCTCTAGTGTTCACTTACACAAGCATTTCACCCTGTTTCCTTTTGAATACATAATTTATGTTTGCATTCGTAATAATGAATAATTACAGAATTAAAAAAAAAATGTTTGGTTTAATGCTCGTTAATGATGTATCGTATTTAATTAATGAGATGTTTTCATATTATATTAGTTTTTGAACAAAATTCTGCTTTTTCACGTGATCTTAAATATTCTTATATCACCCTTTGCCATTTTATCCTTCATGTCAAATCATGTTGCTCAATATCTTATTTTTGACAAGTTCGACATAAATATCCATTCAATTCGATTCTGCTCGACATCATAGCTTCAAGAGTATTTTTGGATCAGTAACACATCAATCAATAACTCCCGAGACTAACCCAGAGATGGCGCTCGTAGTAAACCAGTAACCAGGTCTTTCTAGAGTACTAACCTTTGCTTGAAACGTGTCAAAATTTTAAGTCGATCGGACCAGAAACAGCTGAGTTATCGAGGTTGGAGTAAAGTCGTTTTGTAGTTTGTTTAAAAAATGGAAAAAACCGAGTTTCTCGTGTTCTGATAAAACATTGTTTTTTAATGGGTAAAAACACCGTGCAAGCGAAACAATGGATTGAAAAATGTTACCCGGACTCTTGTCCATCAAAAGCAACGATTTGTCGGTGGTTTGCCGAGTTTAAACGTGGTCGTACCGACACAAATGACGCGGAACGCTCGGGTAGACCTGTGGAAGCCGTTACACCGGAAAATGTGAGTGAAGTGACAAAAATTATAATAAAAGATCGTAAAGTGAAGCTCCGTGAGATT
>BMAW01052742.1:160639-188254 GCA_019974015.1 Nephila pilipes
AAAAAAATTTTGCAAAAAAAATGTTGTTTTCAATGTTAGTCTCGGGAGTTATTGATTGATGTGTTATTATCTGATTAACATTACCCTAAATACACTCGCATGGGAGGTTACAAACCACTAATTTGTAAAAGGAAACCTCACTCAAAAGAAGGAAACGACAATCGAGCTTGAATACTTTGAAAATTTTGACACAGTGATAATGCCCTAGATTAACATCTAACATAATGGAGATCTGTAAAATCGAATTGTAAACCCACAAGCCTCAACTAATACCCCTCCCATGTCAAAACGATTGCAGGAGGCGATATATGAGGGATGGAGGGAGGAGGTTTCAATAATATACTTGAATACAGTGTTAATTGCGAAACAGTCATCGAAATAATAAAAACACAACTTTATTTCACTCGGACGAGATTCTCGTGACACTATTTATTTAAGTAATTAAGACCACTGCCCACACCAGTACTAAGTTTTAATGCGTGCAACTCGAGAAGATGGGCGCTAATATCAAATTCAAGATTCGTGTGTGTCACCAGTAATAAACTATAAGCGTAGTGAATTACTGGCGAAATTTTGATCAATTGTTGAGTATCTCTCTTTATAAATATAAATATCACTATGTACGGGGCAAAAAATCCGGCATTTATTTATAGGCAAATACCAGATATGTAAACAGATACATCTGGATGCACTTTTGTTTTAAAAAAAAATTACGAAATTCTGGATTTTTTTTTAATTTCAAATATTATTAATAATTATAAAGAAATATTTATTGCACTATTATCAGTTTTGATCATTGTCTAATACAGGGGTCGCCAAAGTGGTCTATATAGACCCCTTGGGGTCTATTTAACAGTAGGGGGTCTATCTGACCCAAGGGGTCGAATGGGGGTCTATTGGGACTCGAAGGAAAAACAGTTCTTAATACGCAAATCACACATATCTAACTGCGTAAGTAAAAATTTAAAATATTTTTATAAATGACTTAATATTATATTCTTTATAGAAAATAAAATAATAAATCAGAAAACAATCTGCCCCTTTTTTCCTTATGTGTTTTCGTATGTATATCGTGACGTCACAACTTGACCTTGTGACCAGTTTGTGAAACTTTACGACCTTGTGACCAAAAATATGTGAAACTTTACGAAATGGCTCAGCCATTTATGCTGGCGTTTCCAAGTTCGTATATGGTTGAAGCCGGTTTCAGTCACGTTAATTCAATTTTAACTAAAAACAGAAATAAATTAAATGTGGAGCTTCGAGGGGATTTACGGTTAAAATTGACTAATTTCGAATCCAATATAGCGAACCTTGCCAAGAAACACCAGGCACACTCATCTCATTAAGAAGTAAAAAATCTGTAGCTACTTTACTTACTGTTTCTGATTTATTAAATATTTAGACTAATATATAGTTTTATTTTAATTACCTGAAAATTACCTTTGTGGGGGTCTATGGAGATTTCGAAAAATTATATAGGGGGCGATGATCAAAAAAGTTTGGCGACCCCTGGTCTAATATCTTCATGTCTCTTTTCCATTTTTATCTTGTTTCTTAATAGAGAAGTAAAACCCACTTTTCTTCATTCCCCCACAAAAATAAATAAATAAAAACAGATCACTCATCTTTAAAATGAGTCATGAAGGCACATCTGAATATTTCAATGCCTCATACAAAAGAGCTCGGGTTGCAGGAAATTTTTATTGACATCCCCGTTACAAGAGAGTAGAAGAAATGGAATATATCAGGAACACCTGTCATCCTTGTTGACGAATGGGTAAAATAAACGATCAAGAAATGAGAAAAAAAAAATCCCTCGGCTATTAAATCAAGTCATAAAAGAAGTGTTTTCAAAACTGAATATTGATACAGTAGTACCCTTACCCATCACAATCAGAAAGATACACATACGAGTACATTTAAATACAATGAGTTGGTCTGCAAAGAGCCATGATGCATTGCCTACAATATTATATATACACTCCTATTCATTTTCAACTTACTCATATTCACTCGCTCGATAACCGTAATTTCTCAGATGTCTTGGTGTACGTGCAATTGAATAAAATAAAAATTGCAGACTTTTGGAATAATGGTGTAAAACCCTGTAACAATAAGTAGATTATTTCTTGTCTATTCTAAGAATCATGAATTGATTGATTGATTATATTAACGTCGCACTAGGAGCAACACGAGGGCTATCGGCGACGGACCTCGTAATTTTGAACCTGGTCAAGTGACGAACCTGAGCTGGCACTTCCCTCTACTAACTGCTACACCACGCCGAAGAGAGGACATTTAGCCCCGACAGATGTAACGTGCATCAGCTCTGATTACACGACTGGTCTTCTGTGGCATCAAGACTCGAAGCCACAATTCGACTAAAACCATGACCACTAGGCAACCGCGGCTACCTAGGAATTATGAAGCACAATGTGTATAAAACTGATTAGATATTCAGTTAGAAATAAGCAGATTTGTAAACCACTAGAGACCTATTTTACAACAACAGCAACAACAAGAAATCCTTTATGTTAATGCTGATTTTAATTGGAAGTGTTGAACTGTGTATCATTGGAAAACTTCACAATGAAAAACAACCCATTATTAGCTTATTAATATTTGTATATACTATTATACCACCTGTTGATGATTACTTTGTTGGAAATTTATTTTAAAGTAAAGCAGACGGCCATGATTGCTTTTCTCCTTTCATTACTGACTGTAGAACTGCATTCATCTTCATTTATTATGTATAAGGTTGTATGTGCTCCTAGTATTGATTATTTTGACTATACTAATGTTCTTATCCCTATCGTATGCCTTTACTTTTTACTCAAAATAAGGTTGTTGTAGATTATAGAAGACAATGTACAAGACCAGCGGTCTATGACCTTTTTTCAGTTGTCTCCTCGACCTCCAGCTGTCTCGGGTTTCTTCCTGCGTAACCTCCCCCCCTCCCCCACCGATTCCGAATCCTCCCAAGCATCCCATTTTATTTTGTTTCACCCGCTACATATTCCGAAAACTTCTCCGAAAAAGGTATTCGTTGAATAAAATTAAATGGTCTATTTTCCGTGTTTTTTTTTTTATTTGAAGTAAGCCAACAAATTTACACAACGGTCGGGGGGGGGGGAAGCAATGGGATATGTTTTGGAGGATTGTATTGAATTACAGTTTCCAAAAATTACGCTAAATAGAGGATAAATACAATCTCAAATCCTGAGTCCAATCAATTAGCTTCGACATTTATTTTTTATGCACTTGTATAAGGGACAAGAGAAAAAACCCGATCCTTCCACCGTGCGCAATCCCTCTTTCATCGAATAATTTATTGATAAGGTAGTCGATATTGCAACTGATAGCATTGTTACGAAAATGAAAGACACTTCACTGCAAAAGTGCTCTTCTGAAGGAAAAGAAATATTTACAGAGATGTTCTCAGTCAGCCCAAAGAAGGTTTGAGCAATAACCCTTGAACCTTGGCGACGGATTTGGCAACATATGGAAAGTTTCCGAAGATGTTGGATTCGCGGCGAAATATCATTGGGGAAGAAGGTTGACTTTTCCCATGTGATATCATACCTAACCGGAAAAGGTATATTTACGCGGAGAGTCTGAGAAAGCGAAAGTGTCAGTCGGGTATTATTATTTTTTGAGTCTGTCTTTCGACTGCTAAGTATACTGTGGAGATTTGTGCGTAGTGAAAACTATTAAATTAGTGAGCTGAACGTCATTATAGGCGCTGTTTTGTATGTGTTTGTGTTGCTGATCAGCCCAAGTGCTATATTGTTCCTAGATCTGTGTCCCTAATCTATATAAGCCCTGTATTTTCTGTTTGTGCTGTTATTGTCCAAGCTCTGTTACCTGTGTGTCATCCTGAAGAATGATGAAAATAGCGTCATTCGTTATATTTCACTCGCCTTCGCGCAGAAATTTACGAAACATATTAATTAAAAACCACTACTCATATTTTAAAATTCTTTTTTAGCTGAGTGACCACCATTATACCGTTTTCTCTTCGTAAGCACCTAATGGCCTCTCGCATAACCTCTTAGTGTACGCGTACCAACGGTTGGGAAACGCTAGACTATACTTTGGTTTTAACCACCAATGAATGGCTACGTAATTATAATACTATATTGGTTATTTAAGTATTATAGGTGATGAGCAAATGTTTCACAGTATAATCATAAAATGAGACATTCAATAGTAAATGAAAATTTATTTCACCGTTTTATGGTATGTTAGAAAGTCAGCGTTCATGTGATTTTTGTTGATAACGCAAAATGCAAGGTATATATATAACCTTGATTTTCCCATTTAGGATTTTTGTGTAGTTTGAAAAGCATTATAATAAAATTGATACAGAGTTATATATGTATATTTGAAGGGAAAAGAATCAAGAAATTTATTTGCTTCACTTTTAAAGTTCCTGTGGAAATAGATTAAAATGAAAACTGAATGAAGAAATATGATTTGATATCACTGTGTAAAAATATTAATAATACAATATAAGTGCCTTATATACACATTAGAATAAAGAAATAAAACAATTATTAGTTTATTATGCTGAAGATTAAATAACTGGTGCAATTTAAAGAAAATTTTAAATTGTAAGAAAAGAAAAGAAATTTAAAGAAATTTTTAAATTGTATAACATTACACATCCTTCGATAAAAATATAATTTTATGAAAGAAATGAGCGTGAGAGATGGTGACGCTTCATGGCGCAAGTCATATTTGACCAAGACGCGTCAAACACGGAGTAACTGTGATGCAGATGTTTAAAACAATGGGGAAAGGGATAAAAATAGAACAGAATTTCTAGGGTATCCCGGGGAAGCGTCGACCGCATTTTTCAGAGACAGTTGACTCCAGCAGTAAATTATGATGTTTAATGCCACAAGAGCCATATAAGGCTATGCTGCACCAAACAAGGTGTTACTGTAATCCAAACATTTAAAAAAAATGGGGGAAAAGAATGAAGGAAAATTGATTGTAATGAGGGTCGAAAATTGAGAAGGTTCGTTAGGATATCCCGGGGACACGTCACCGTGTTTACCAAAGACGGTAAACCCCATAAGAGAGAAAAAATCTTCAGGGAGCCTCACGTGATTACGATTCCCTTTCTTACCCAAAGATGGCAAGCCTCCAAGGGGTCGTAACCCCAAGACACAGAAAAAGACTACAAGGTTCCATATAGAATGCCTCGCCCATTTGGGCGTCGGCTGCAACCACTCATCTGAAACGATTTCACGTCTTTCAAAATATTCAGCTTAGGAAAATGGTAAATGCTCCCTGGTTTGCCACGAACGAAGTCCTGCATAACAATTTAAAAATTGAACCAATTTTGGAGTTCATCAAAAAACAGTTATTTACCTTTTTCAACAGGAACCCTCAAATTCCTAATGAATTGCTTCAAAATCTACCTGCATATGATGCAACCATTGCATCACCGCAAAAAAGACCAAGAGCCGCACTGGGCCACCTTTACCAGCATTTCCTTGTATTAAAAATGGCTGAGAAATCATTGAAGCAATCCAATAGTGATATCCTGCGCGTTTTAAAATTTTCAGAACTTCACCTCATTGAGTGCAAACTACTCACGGCTAAATTGGGCCTCGCGTATTACTGTCGAAAACTTTCCTAAGTTTTAAAATCATTTGACAGTAAAATTTTAAAGTTTTAAAACAGTTATACCATTTTTAAGCAATAGAAACAATTTTGACCATCAGGCGTCGCTAGTGGCACTACAATATCTAACGTTAATTTTGTCTTTTCAACCTCATTATCCTCGCGTTTTCTCTTTACAATAGCAATATATTCCTCTAAATTGGTATCGGAACGGCATTTCCTAATAATTTCATATAATTTTAACAGTTTAATCATCATTTATAAACCTCTCAACTTCCCGTGGATCTCAGTGTTCTCGAAGTCGATTTCGTCTTCAAACTGAAGTCCCGCCCCCTTCTCGCTTCTCCACCCATTACTTCTTAGCTTACGGCTACAGCATCCAATAGCAATGCGTTCTTTCATAACTTATACTCCAAGTTTGTTTCAGCAGTCCCTCACTCTGTTGAATACCCAGGCTTTTGTTGCATTGATCCTAATTTTAGATAGCTAATTCTTAATTATGAAAGCTTATTAAATTATGATATTAACTTTATTTTAATTATGATGAGAAGGTATAATTAAAGCTTTTTAATAGGAACCTCGTAATTTTTGGCCGTTACCGTCACAACTTCTAAGAGGAAATGGAGAATTAGCTATTGCCAGCTCAAATACATTCGATCGTTGATTAAAATTATTTTCATCAGAAGAAATTAGATGCAATACTTTTCATCAATTACTGTTAAAAAAAATTTAAAATTGTTTAAAAATAAAATGAAAACAGGAAGTTCAGATTATTGATAACTTATCTTCTTTGTTGCTGTGATTATTGTAGTTTTTATTTCACACAAGTTTGCCAAACTAAAAAAAAAAAAAAAAAAAGAACCTAATAATACATGTGCTACCTGTGTAACTTACGAGAGGAAATTCGAGGTTATTGTCTTCTCGTAATATAGAATAAGACCAGATATATCGGAAAACACTTTTCAATAAAAACAGACTCGAGCATATTATTTTTATAATATGACTTCGCTATCCTTTACAGAACAGCATATTTTATTAAAGTTCACATTTCTATTTGAATCATCCCTTTTATCTGATGTAAAATGTTTTGTACTGCTAAATGGGTTTTAAACTTTACGTGTTCAAGTAAATAACGGCGTCTTTTTGGAATGTTCCTAAATTGAGAATACTGTATTATAAACGATTTTATATGTGACAAAGTCACAAACTTATATGAAAATTGGAACAATCTTCAGTCTGAAAATATACTTCGAGTTTCGATGGGTCCTTTGATAATAGGCGAAGACAGCATTAAAGGCAACATAAACTTTTTTTCTTCTTTCTTTGCGAAGCATTTTATAGAAATTAAATAAAAGCAAAGAATTCTATGGATTTCAGAAGAGACATATAAGAACCCAACTGAATTAAACATAGAATTTAGAAATTTAACATGAGTAGGAGAGAACATTAAAAGGTTTAAAAAATTCTAGGTCAGATTTGGAAAATATTTTCAAGCTGAAAGGTCGTAATATATATTTCGCAATCTAATAAGACGACCAAATTATTAGATTAGAAAAAATGGTACTTGTCTGTTACAGCGGGGACCGAAGATGAATCGCCAAGCGATCACGAAATATTGCCAAGTAGGTTGTATCAAAAGATAGGCTTCACGAGTTTGGCGACGATTTGGCGCAATCGTAATTGTCATCGGACAAAGAGAGAAAGCACGAGCATGCAAGCTGCTAAAATATATCTACAGTAGAGATAAAATTAAAACAGCGAATTGTAAATTAGTAACGCTGACAATCGGGTAACATTTGTTCGGTGACATAAAAATTAATGAAGACTCATTGAAGAAGAAAATGTGTTGTTATGAGAAGGTTGCAAGCGTAAAAGTTGAATTCACTCAAAAGGTCATACTTGATGACACAGCAAGTTGCAGATTTTCGATTTCTGTATAGTAAATGTCAAACAAGTAATTTAAAAAAAAATTGCATTAGCATGTCAGTTTTTATTCCAAAAACTGCCCACCTCACCCCCCGGGGCCGGCGAGCAAGAGTGTTTCTTGTTGTTGAATCATTAAGCGTCCTTTGTTAAAATGTTTTGCTGAAGAATTCGAAAACACAGAAAGTTCCTACAGTTGGGGTCTACAAAGTGCGTCTACAGCATTTAAAGTTAAAACAGATGTTTGTGCACAATTCATAATAATACAAATACTTGTTACAACAGGTGATTATATAAAATTTCTTTATTTTCACTATATGGTTCATCTCTGTTGTTCGTAATTTTACGTAAGTTGTTAAAGATCTATTAAAGAAAATTCTACAGCAAAAATTTTCTCTCGCCTCTAATAAAGAACAAATCTAATATTCGCTATCTAGATCGCGAGTGTTTAATGACAGAAAATTTTAACACATTAACTTAAACAAGACCCTAAGAAGCATTCTTCGAAAGGGAAAAAAAAAAATAATTCGTAAAAGATTTTTAAAAGAATAAGAGAAGGAACGTTTTATACATAATATTCCGAAAGTGATCCTTATTAAAAGAAAAAATACAAAGTCAATTAATGAGGAGGGCCGGAAAAAAAATACGATCAGCTTAAATGTAAGAGCTGTTGCATAATTAACAACATGAGACACATCATTTATCACATTAAACAAATTACCCCGGACGATTACTCCGAAATCACGGTTTAAGTCCTTAAAAAGACACAGAAATAAATGCTTTAAGTACTCTATTAATTAACACACCTTTAATTACGAAGCAGCCACGTTCTAAAGGCTCACTTTTTAATCAGGCGTTGATGAATTTTTAAGAGAGCGAAAATAACTTGTACAAAGAAGTTAATTACTAAAGGAGATTTTTTTTCCCTCCCTTTTTTTTTTTTTTCTACACGGTTTCCTTATTTTAAAAACCAAAAAAAAAAGGGGGGGGGGATTTCGAATAAGGAGAAGGAAAAAAAAATCTTAACTTAGTTGCTTTTAAATGTATTAAAATGTTATGTAAGAAAAGGAAGGGGGGAAAGCACCTTATTTTTGCATTGACTTCATTTGGTATTCGTTAAAAAAAATATAAAAAAAGAGAAAAAAAAAATGAAGATGAGAGGTAAAAAAAAAAAAAAAAAAAACATCCACTTACAATTCCATTTTCAATTTTTTCCTCTAACAGCAATTTGATCTGCACAACACCATTATTGCGCATGCTATTACATTTTTTTTTTATTCATCCCATTTTTTTTTATCCCTCAGAGTTCATTACATAGCCATAGCTTCTCAG
Source organism: Nephila pilipes (assembly GCA_019974015.1). Taxonomy (NCBI): domain Eukaryota; kingdom Metazoa; phylum Arthropoda; class Arachnida; order Araneae; family Nephilidae; genus Nephila; species Nephila pilipes. The sequence goes on from BMAW01052742.1 coordinate 169,535, forward strand.
CTAACAACTTTTTTTTTCTTTCAATTCTCTTTACATTTTGACTTCGCGAAACGAAACAAGAAAAAAAAGATTTAAAAGAGAACGAAAACAAAACGAAAAAGAGAGAAGGTAGAAGAAGAGAGGAAAAAATCCCCATCCCTAATACATCTATCCATACATCACAGAAGTTAATGAAGCTATTGATTTTAATTTCCATTACTTTGGAAACTCACAGCCAACCGAATAATTTTTTTCCCTCTCCAAAGGATTTTCCCATCCCTTCTTGGCTGCATCTAATATTTATTCATTAGTTCGCTACGGCGGCCATTTTTTCTTTTTTCAATCTTCCTTTCTTAACACCGCCCCCCTCTATTTCTCTTCGTTTTATTTTTACCTCCCTCCCTGAGAAGGAAAACTGATTTAATTATTTCTTCATCACCTGAGGACACGGGAAGCCCAATGCAAGATTAATTTACAGCCAATGCAAGAATATTTTACTTGCGTTTATAGATATACTTTTTTCCCCTTGCCTTTCCCTACGTAGGGATTTATTTTTAATTTAATACTTTTTTCCCTTCATCTTCTTTCATTAGTGAAATGAGGTCTTTTTCACTCTAAAGGTACTGTTTGCGCCGAAAATGGGAGTAAAAATTTCGGCGCGATAAATAAAAACTACTTAAGCCTTCCTTTTGGATACTAATGATGTTCCATGGTTGTGAATGTAGGACTTTATTTTATTATGAATCCCGCGATATAATGCAAATTGTTACATCATGAATTGCGCATCTTTTAGATTAAAAATTCATTATGAAACGACAGAGTAAATTAATATTTCAATGGTGTGCTGATAATGGAGGAAATTTCGAAGACGCTTGGAGCCTAATTGCATCGAGTCAATGCATTATTCATTTTTCTGTAATGTTAATGATATTAACAATTAGCATTTTCTTAATGAAAATTCATAATAAGAGATAGTTATAATCACTAAGCAATTAATAAAAGGAGAAAAAGTACAATTAATCTAGTGTAATGAAATGCAACAATTTTTAATAAATTAACACAGCAAAGAATTTGTGATACATAGAAAATTTTTAATTACAATTACTGTTCAGCATCTTTATTTAATTTTCCATATTTATCATGCATTAATTGTAATTAAATTATTCACTACAACAATAGTTTACGGAAAAGTTTGAAATGAAGTAATGGAATTCCAAGTTACACCGACTTAATTATTGTTGAAATAATTATTCGCATTTAATTTCTCGAGACAATTTTATTATTCTTCGTTTAAAATTTATCGACTTGCATTTAAATTTGCTTCCATGAATAAATAAACTAAAACGTTAATTATTAATGAGACTGAAGCAACATAACATAATTAGCAATTTTGAAATTAGATTTAGATAAACATGAAGATTACCTTGAATTTCGTATCAGTATTGAAATTTAGATAAGTATATTATAGAATCTTAGCTACATTATATATTTATGTGTGTGTGTGTGTATAGTCCTAAAATGTACATTTCACAAAATTAACTACTAGTATAATAAGTGTTCAAAAATATTGTGTTAAGAATGGACATAAAAATTCTCAAAAATGTGTACAGATTTATAACTATGTTCGTATGTCTTTCAGACCAGTATCAAAATGATAAATGTAAAATTATGAATAGTTAGAATATAAAAACTTGATTTGTAATCGCATAATTCTAGAGTAACATAACAGCAAGATACATTATTTTGACTGTGAGTCAAAATAATGTATCTTGAACAACTCTAAAGCTAGTACCTCACTCTTAACTTCTCCCATTATGTAATAACGTGTTTCCTCGAAAATAAGATCTAATCAAAAGATAGTTTTTCAGGATACTTCAAATATAAGCACTATACCCAAATAAGCCCTAATCATGATCATCAGCCAGACTTATTGCCTACGTAAGGATGAACGATTATTGTCACAAGGAAGGAAGTTACCTTTCTACCATTTGTTTTGTGAGATAGTCAGAGAGATCTGCTAATATGGGAATCTGTCAGCATTCATCATACTAAAAGCATGAAGAGCTTTCCTGTAGAAAGACTAGATCAAATAATGAATTTTGTAAAAATTATATTGCATATCTCCAAATATTATAATAAACAAGTTATTCAAAGATCCTTTGTGCTCAGAAATCAATCAATAAACTGAAAACAGAATGAAGAGAAATCAGCATGGAAACACTGAGAAGCCTAGGTTGTAAGAAGTTGGTACTTGGGTGAAGAATTCATAGGATAAATTAATGAACAGCTGTGTTGCCAATGTTCAACAAGCACACTATATGAGCTTAGTTAAGGAGAGCTCTATAGATCAACCTGAGAGGTTAGGGCCAATAGTCTTGTAGGTAATGTAGTTAAAAAAAATTCAGGTCAGAATTCAGGACATGGAGATTTATGACGATGTTGAAAAGCGCAAGTGAGTGAAAGTGAAGGTTATTGACACAAGCCTCAGATATGGCTAAGCTTCTTCAAACAAGATATAACTGTGGACCAGACGTGTGAAAAATTCAAAAGAGGCAAAAATTGGTTGGCAATAAGGAGGGTCGAAAATATAGAAGGATCAATAGGGTATTTCAGGGGAGCATCACCTGTGTTCACCAAAGACAATAAATCCCATGGGAATGAAAAATATCACTAGGGTTCCTCGGGGTCATGATGCCCATACTTACCAAAAGAAGGCAAGTATCTGAAGTCCCCAGATATAATTCCCAAATTCTGGTTGCCCAACTATACCCTCAGACACTGGGTACCCATTTTAGTTGCCTCTCACAATATGCATGAGCTACAGTGGGATTATTCACAATGTTGAAAAGAAGACAACATGGCTTTATTAAAATAAATGTTTCTGTGCATGAATACGTAAATATATGGGATACTTCAGCACAAATAAATGTAAATCATTGTGTATGAAAAATGACATATGCTGAGAAAAAAGCTCTAAAACGTTTTTATAGCAAAAATTAATGCAAGACCTAGAGTTATTTTGGGAGAAAAACAGTGCAATTCTTTGACAGTCAGTTGAATGGAATATGCAGTTAATTAATTCTATGTTTTGTCCTTTGATTAAAGTATACTTCTAACCATTGAATATTAAGTTAGAAACCATAATCTTGTCCTAAGCTTTATATAACATTGAATAAAATTGAGTTTTTTAAGGGAATCCATAATAAATAATTAATTTAACTCCATACTTATCTTTTTTTTTTTAAACTTTGTTATCAACACTTTTCAAAAATCAAACCTCTCTCTCTCTCTCTCTATATATATATATATATAAGCTGAATTTATATATATATATATAAATTCAGCTTTTATATGCTTGAGCTGTATAACTTAAAAAGTAGATGGATTATCTGGAAATTTTGCATCGCTATATAACTATGTTTTTATGTAATCTTTGTCCCAAAGTTCCCCCTGGAATTAGAAATTCCAAGTATTTCACGAGGCTTGAATAAAAACAATAATATTTGAGATATGACACTATGTATTAGGTTTTTTTCACTTACACACAATACTATTTTCACTCATTTGCTTTAAAATACGTCAAATACTCATGATTTTAACAACAAACATACAATTAGATAAATAACGTATTTTTTGACAGTCAGCAATCAAACTCATGACCATCAGGGAAGGCCAGCTTCTGTCAACATCTTACTTTTGTGCTTTCTGTTGTCAAACTTTTTCTCTCTAATTTTTCTTAGTATGACGTAGAGTAAAAATAAAAAGTCATTACAGAAAAAGTTACTATGACCAGTTATTTGATAAGCATATTATATCCAAAATATTTAATCGAAAGTAAAATTGATTTTGTTTTATATGAGAAGAGATTTGATTATCAGTTTAAAAAAAATAGAAGCGATTTGATTTCAAACTGAATATTGTATTCAATTAATTTGTTTTGAGTTAAAGTGAAGTATTGGGTGTCCCTTTGGTGACTAGTAATTTTTGGTTGTGATAATGATTTCAATACGGCAAATCAGTGTTTGTCGACTCTGATAGCTTTTTTTTTTTTGAGAAAATTCAACAAAGTAAATATTTTTTTCCTTTGATTGTTGTTCATTAAAAGCAGCAAATGATTTTTGAAAGACAAGAGATTTTATAAATATGTTATAGAGTTCTTTTTTGCTTTTTAACCATTTTTATCCCAAATCGTTTATTGCAGAATGCCTTTAAGGGATTCTTTGTTCATTTAAGTATGTTTGAAAAGTGCGAGTTACTTTTTTTTAAATGATTTAGAGAAAAAGGATGAAATGCGTGTTTTACACTGATGCAAAATGAATGAATGAATATATTTATCCTCCAGTGAAGGACTATTCCACGAAATATAGGTCTTTTTTTTTATATATATAATATTCTTACTGCATAATGTTACCATATGTTTAAAATGGTACTTTTTCATTTTGCTGGCCCAAGTGAAAAAGTTGCCAAAAATGATACAAACGATGCCAAAAGGAATATGTATATACTGTGTGTTGTCACCAATAAAGTCTGGAAAAATTTGCGCCTGCGAAATGGAAAAGTACCTTTAAATTTCTTAAATATAAATTTTAAATACTTATTTTATTCTTAATATTCTATATAATATACAAATTTAAATAATTGAAAATTATTACAATATATAGTTAAAAAATACTTAAATAAATATAAATTATTATATCAATAATAATTAATTTGTTATAATTATTTATGATTACATATTATAATTTATAATTATTTATAATATATAATAATTATATAATTAATATTACAAGTATTATAATTTATAAATGTAATTATTTATAATTATAAACTAAATTTATTATCAGTAAAACTTATATATTAAGAAATATATATTTATAAGTAATTACAATGTTTTACATAACAATCATTACAAACATGCTGTTTGAATTTAGAAAATAAATGCTCCTCTCTTGGGCATATATTACATGCTCCTCTGATCTGAAAGTCGGTAAATCATCTGATCTTTATACAGAAAATCAACAAACACAAAATATGATCCATTCACTAGCTTTACAATAAATGATTTTCAGTTAGAAATATTTTTTTCTTTCTTTCCATTCATTCCACAACGAAAAGTGGGATATTAAATTGAATGTATTTTATAGGCGAATTTGTGTTCACTATAAAACTTTTCTTCCCTTCTGTAATAATTAATGTCAGACCGAGCCACAGCGAAGCATAGCCTTGTTTAGTTAGTATATATATACACACACAAAAATTTATCTGTTAACCAGTGGTTGAACGACGAATGCAAGAGGAAAAATTGATGTGGATGTCTTCATATATTTCAGCTGATGAGTAGAATATTTTCGCTTAAAACTAAGGATCTAATGGAAAAATAGGTTTGTAAAAAAAAAATCATGTTCCTTCCTTTAGCGCTGTGCAGAGTTAATATTACTCCATAAAAACTCGCCAATTTGGTGATTTCTAAAATCTTCCCAAGGGTGAGTGCTGAAATGCTCTTTAACTTTTCAATTTCAAGTTTCTATCTGAACTAAGGTTTTCCTACAGTGCCACAACTTTTGTAAAAGTAGGACTAATCATATGGAAGAGAAAAAATATGAGATTCCACAGTATCCCAAGGTGTCACAGTGCACTTTGAAGACCACAGTGTTACACCAACATTTTTTTAGAGCTGCTGAACTATATACGAGATTCCACATTACATACAATAACAGATCCTACATCTTGCAATAAAACATGATAACTTGAATAATAACCGGTCAATAAGAAAGACATTTGAGATAATATTTTACTCTTAACTTTGACACAACATCATACGGAGATTTTGAGACTCATATTTCATGTACGGTAGACACTTCATAATACCATACAACGGTTTTATAGAATTTCAATTACTTTTTGATATTTCATAGTTGAAAATAAAAAAAAACTATTCCTTTCATTATCAGACTAAGGTTATTTATAACTATGCAGTTTCCTTCAACATAATCTCTTTTAATATTTCTCCCATGTCATAGACAAAGGCAAGAAAACTACGTAAATAGAATCACTCAATATAAAAGTAACATGTAATCAAGAATATATTTCATATTAATCCCATATGTAACAATTTTTATTCATATGAGTAAATTATTTGATTACTACAGTAGAAATCCTCATCTAAAATTGATATAACTATAATCATATATTTCTTATATCGCTTTCTTACTTTACTGTAATTTTTATACCTTCAAGTTGTAGTAATAGTGAAGTAAATTACCAGATTTTTCTCCAAGTTTTTTGGATATCTGTTATTGAATTGATACCATGGCAGATATGTTAACTATCAGAGAGATATAATAAAACATTCATCCACTACTAAACTACTTGAAAAATAAACATCTCTAAAAAACTCATTGGAATACAAATTTCTAACAAAGAATTTTAAATTCTCAAATATCTTATGTTAAAAAATTACCAACTATATTACAAGAAATAAGAATAATTCAAATTAGGAAATTTTTTAATTTTCTGATACCAAAATAATTAGAAAAAAATTCCTTTGAACATCGCTAAAAATTTTTTTGAATTAATATTACACACCTGTGCTAATGGAGTGCTATCATCACTATCTTCACTGGACTCCACGCCAGGAGAATTATGATTCGAACCAGGGGGTGATCCACTTTGTTGTTGCTGCTGCATGCCGATTTGTAAACCAAGTTGGGAAGAAATCTGAGACTGATTTATAGTAGTGTACATTTGCTGTTGGGGTGGTCCCATAACATGATTCTGCTGTGGTTGTTGTTGCTGATGGTGCATAAGCGTCATCTGCATTTGCTGGTGCGATCCTTGTTGCAAAGATGCATCGGGATATCCTGTATGGTTCTCATATTGCATTCTGGAATGAAAATAGAAATGTTGTGATAAAGACAAAGAGTAAAACAAATAAATTACTATTTTAAAAAGAATGAAAAATGAAATCAAAGCAGTATATAGAAAGCATCTGAAGGAAGGGGGGGGATGAGTATTAAATGCTTAAGCAATAATAATGAAAACAAATGAATTTGTGCTACCACAATTTAGTGAATAAAATTGTAAATAAATTATAAATACAAAGATTTTCTTCTCAAATAACAAACTTACATTTCTGAGTTGTTGGGACAGATAAATAGTATTTTTTGAAGTTTAGATCAGAATTTTTAGTTGGATGTTTGATAACTTACTTTAAATAAATACATTTACATTTTACACCACGTTTGAAGTTTTACCATGAAGAATTTTTATTAAGGAAATAGTTTAAGATCTGCATTACACTCACCATAATTTTAAGAAAACAGAAAATAATTTGTAAAAATTGTGGTTATTCTGTGATGAATCCAACTACCAAATGACATTTGTAGACGTAATATTCAGCATGACCATGCAAATTTTGCCTTCTTTTAAGATTCACGAGTACTCAGGACTAAACTCGAATCCATCGTCAGCTCTGTAAGTTTAGGACGGATGTATAATACACGATTTCACACGTGTATATCACAAGAACATCACACTACAAATGAAATTCTAAGGCACTGCATTTGTTTATCGTCTTTTCGCCAATCCGGTGGTTACGCGAAAGAAAGCAAAGATTACACCGGAAGTCACATGATTTGAATAGGAACTGCCTATTGGCCAACAATCCCAACATTCGAAATTGTATATAAATGGAATCCTCAAAGTGTCCATGATAAATGCCACACATTTTATGATCAAAACTTTTATGAACTTAATTTAAAAAAATACATAATACTGTTCATGGAAAATAGGCACCGAATTTAATGTCTCTATCATGTGCTGCCACCTAGAGTCGTCATGTGAACTTGTTATTTTAACCATTCTCTTCTTAAACTATTTTATGGAAAACTTGCAGATATGTTGCATACATTACGTTTGTATTTAAGCTTTACATGTATTATGTGCGCTCTAATATTTACCTTATTTTTTTAAACAACTGAACTACAATAATTAAAACGTTATTTTTGTACGGACGTCTATTGTAATTAATATTGATAGCAAATTTTAGTTATGACTGTACGTATTGTTAAGGAATTCGATTTTAAAATTTACGGTTAAAATATATGAAATTCGTAATTTTGTCAAAATTGATTTGGTAATCCATACTTATTATTTTATTATTTGAAACGATAAGTAATAAATTATAAGCAAATTAGAATATAGAAGTTTAATGCTATTGATAACCTGAATAAGGAACGGGAAATTGTGCAAGCACCGTAGAACTGTTCAATCATAAATAAATTTGTTAAAAGAGTTAGTTAATCACATTAATTAGTATTGAATGTTAATTTACATACTTAACAAAAAAAATTAAACGCTATATTAAAACTGTTTATAAAATATGAACAAATAGTTCATGGTAAAAGTTTAAAATGCTTTACTTTTTATAATCTCTAGTAGTAATATTTAAAACTTAAGCAGAAACAAAAAAAAAGAACTTAAACTGTGAACAAATAAAATACTTACCATGAAAAGAAAATAATGATTAAATTTTAGCTAATAATGAAAACAAAAACAGAGAGACTAAGCACAGAGACTTAAAATTACAAACAAAAAAAATCTCGATAACATCACAGAACATTCGAAGATGTACTTACTGCATTCCCATGGAATGTGTATTCATCATGTTTTGGTACATATTTTGCGGCCCCCTGGATTGTTGTTGAGGGGGGCCATTGTGGAACTGGTTATTATTCATTATGTGACCTTGAGGGGAGTTGGAGTGCACGAGATAACCTTGTTGTTGCTGTTGTTGATGATGGGGCTCAGGGGATCTCAGGTGGGAAAGGGACTGGAAAATAAATTCAAAAATTATTAGTTTCTAAACATTTCGTAAAAATGTATGAGATCGAATGCTTGTGAACTAATTTGACAAAAGCAACATTTCAGCGAGAAAAGGGAATGAAAAAAAAAAAATTCATTTCTCAACATTTGGATTAAAAAAAAAGAGTAAGACATCAAAATTAGCTTTTCAACTAACAGAACGAAAAAAAAAGTGTTTTTTTTTTTTTTAGATTCATTTTTAATGAAGCAATTTTTGTGAATTTTACTTTTGAAATAAATAAATACCTATTCTTCAAAAAAATTAAATACCTTTAAAAATATAAACTTATTTTTTTTATCATTTTAATTTCATTAATATGGAGTACCACTGTATTAATTTCGAAGGTTCCTATGCTAAATGGGTTGTAACAGACACGTATTATATTAAAAGAAGTAATGAAATGTATAAGTAAAAAATGCTACAAAAATGTTTTATTTAAAATATCCAAAGTGGATTCAGGAGAAAATAACATTAATCAAAAGGCTTGTCTTTTTTTTAGTAAAATTTACTATTATGACAATCATTCAACACTCAAATGTTATAATGTTAAAAAAATGTTTAAATACCTATAGAAATCTGAGCATTAAAAATATTTTTAATGTGTGAATTTTGTTAATTTACTTTGGTTTAAATGAATTTGTTTTCCTTTTAATATATATACTTTTTTTCTTTGGTTGAATTATTATTTTGAATTGGGATTTCTGCTTAATTTTTGGTTTCATATCATCTTGTTATAATGTAATTGTGATGATTGGGTCCGTAATACTAGTATAAAAACACTATTCTCAGTTCTATAGTTGAGACAGTGTTATAGTTACAATCTCTTTTTCTTTTTTAAATTTAAATTCTTAATTCTTTTCTCTAGGGATATGCTTCGTATATCTTAGTAAGATGTATTGAACTTTGTCGTCTTTTTTTTAAATTACTGGTTTTATTTTTTTTTAAATTATTTACATGCTTAATATGTATTCTTGAATATTCTGTAATGTTTAGCAATTTAATGATTTTTTTAACGTTATCTATATTTTAAAGCATACAAAGTATTATCTATTTTTAACTTCAATGTTTTGTCGTTGCTTTTTTAATTATATGTCTAATTTAATTTTGTAATATTTGCAATTTAATCATTTTAATTTGATTAATTTTGGTTTCTATTAGCTATAATGTGTAATTTATTTGGAAATTAAATGCATTTAAAATGAAGCCTATTTAACATCAATATACGAGTATATATATATATATATATATATATATATATATATATGCAGCCTACATTTTTTCAGTAAGTATACCTATTTTATCTAAAAAAGAAGAAAGAAATGCATTTAAAAACACTAATTATTTTCGATTCCTTGGCATATATACGTAGATAACGGTAATTAAGTTTTATTTAAAATTTATGTTACCTAGTTACGAACATTTTCAATATTCTCAAGACTCTGAAAGCTGCAGTTTCGAAGTAGGAATACAAAACAACAAAGTGTTTGCATTAATAATTACAAGTTTGCCTAAATTCTCGAAGTACAACTGTGTCAGTCATTCAAAATTATTTATAAATAATCTCAGCCGGTCAAGGCGATTTCAAACCCATTGGAATGAAAATATATAAAATTTGGAGCAATTCAAAAGGATTTTTTCAGCAAAAAAAAAAAAAAAACCTCATTATAAAACAGATGTAATTTTACACAGCAAAACAATTTAGTTCACAGGCCTGTATAACCTTGTTTGCTCTGCCTTTATTTCTGGGACTTCTTATCTCTTCATTGTTCAAAGGATAATTGCACGATTAAGCCAAAATGCATTCTATGGATCATTTATGCTGTAATTTTTGATTGACAAACTTCTGATATGATGGATTAGATTAACACAAGAATGTGTGGGAAATCTTAATAGAGAGATATATGGTTATAATAAAATATAAAAAACGACGTTCCGTTCCAATTTAAATGCATTTAAGTATTATAAAAAGAAACATACAATTTTTTTTTCCGCTTGAAAAGTTATCATTAATTATAATCAAATGTCATAGAATTATAATCCAAAGAAAATAAATTTGATTCAGATATTTCCTCAAACTATCAAGTTCATTAATTTAAACAGCGCAATTTTGGAATCGACTTTTTTATTGTTTAATATGTCCTAATTCAGACTTTGAGAGAGATCTTGATTTTTTTGAAGTAGACAAATTTAAAACAAATAATTTTTAGGGTGAAAAATCTGAACTACTTCATTCGATTAAAGTATAAATTTATTTTTTATTTCGAAAAATAAAAATTTTATGAGGTGGATTATAAATAAAAATTTTACGGATTTAAAATGTACATGAATTGAATCTTTAGATTAACAAGAAATTAACCTTTAATTTACTTTAAAATTACTTTTAATTTACGATTTCATCAAAACTTTTTGAATGTTAAAAACTGTTGAAGAACATGTGTATTTGTATTCATTGAAAATTTAAAGAGAATAAATAGAAGTAACTTCCTTAAATAATTTTCGCTATGCTGCTTAAACTTACAATTAATAAATTTTTGGAAGTATTAAAATACATTCAGTTCAGTTCAGTTAATTGTTTGGAATAACAAAATACATAAAGTGATTTTTAGACATTTTAAAAAACACTGATTTAGACAAAAGATATTGAGTTAAAAATTTAAAACTAACCAATTATTATTAAAAGGCATTTGAACTGACACATTTCAAATATTCAAAACAATAAAATCGGATCAATACCTTAATTTTAAAAAAATCGCCTTAAATACCATTTTGAAATTGCCGCCGACTAAATGAGATAGAAATAACTTGGCCTATTTATTTCAAATACAAAAGACTTCAGCAGACACCCTAGTTTTCTTCATGCTTCTTTTTTATAAACTTTTGTTATCATAATATTGCAATTGCCCGAATTACAAAAAATAGGGCACATTATGAAAATACATTGCTTTTAAATGTGGACCAAAGCAGTAAAAGTTACCTTTAATTTTTAAACAATAAACAATTCTTTTGTTAAATGGTCAAACAAACAAAAAATATTTCGCTACAATATTTCATCTAATTAATAACACCTAAAACTCTCTATTTCTGCATTTGTGTTTAACGTTTCCATTTTGCTAAAAATGAAATATTTTAATTATAAAGTAGTTTAATAATAAGAAGCAGATAATTATTTCCATTTCACAATTTTTTATTTAAATTATTTAACAAAGTGAATTTTTCATTCGAAATTGCATGTTTCCATACACATTAAATAAAGTTATAAAACATTACAAAATGATAAATTTTATAATATAAAACTCATAATGAAGTAAATATGTAGTAAAATCTCAAGCCTTGTTTTTTTTTACGAACTATCTACTATGTCACTAAAAAGCCTGCTAATTTATTTCATACTGTTAAAATTTGTTAAAATAGTATAAAAAAATGAATAAAAATAAATTGTTTCGACTGCAGTATAAATTAATTATTTGATTAAAGAGTGTTGAAAGTTTCTTGAAATTTTTCTGAATTCAAAGATAAGTGAGATTTATCATTAATTGCAAAATTTTTCCCGGAAGTTATATATTTCTAATAATTAATTTCCTTAGAATGTTTCTTATTACAACTCATTAGTAATAATTACCGATACTTTAGAACAATGCAAGTTATTTTAAAAATTAAAGTTATAAATTGAAACTACAATATTGGTTATTTTTACTACTATTTATAGTCATTTAAGTAATTCTTGAAAGTTTGTAGAGTCTAAGTTAAAACATTTTAACAATCTCGTATATTTTAATTCGAATTCTATATATTTCTTATTAATACAAAAGTTTTTTTAAAAAATATCAAACATATTTTAAAGCTCTTCAATTTACTTATATTCTAAAAACTTAACATATTAACTCAGTTTTAAGTAAAAAGCTTTCCTAAAAAATTAACGAAATAACACAGGATTCGATAGATTTCTTCTAATTTTTAAGAAATGCTTATGAATTGATCACAATATACCAACAATACAAATTCTTTAAATCAAACTTGTAATTGAAAAGTGTTAGTATATCTAATCACTACTCTCTATTACTGTAAAAACATCTAATCCATGCGAGACTGTATATTCCCTATAAAAGAACTGCAAACAAATATAAAACACAATAAATGTTATTTTTACATACGTGGTCGTTGTAGACGCTGCAGTCAGTGTAGTTCTCTTCGTGTCGAGGTAAATACACGTAGATTTGGTCACAGCTCAGCTTTCTTTTTAAATATTCCACAGGAACCTTTGTAAAATATGAAAAGATAGAACACACAAGTTTTGTTTCTATTTTTAATTACTGTCACTTCATTAACTAATTCCTAAGCTAAAAGCCTAAAAAATAATATGAGCGCGTTGTTAACGGGGAATTTTTAACTAAACAATGTCAAACCATTTTTATTCGAAATAATTTCTAAACAAAGTTCGAATTTAAATAAACCTTATGCAATTTTCTTTTGTTCGCATCACGAAGTGTTTCAGAACAAATTTTTCGCATTTGTTATTGTTATTTTTTTAAAAAAAAGGCGAGTGATGAATACATTCGTTTAGAATGAATTTTCCACAGCTGCATAACAATATTATTATTTAAAGAGTGCTCTAGCAAAAATAATAAAGCAAAATATTTTGTTTCTCTCGCTTTGCTATGACAAACATTAACCTAATGATAACATTCGAATACAAAATAATGAATCAACTTTTGTTTTAACGCTATAATTGTTCTGTTCCGACTCAACTCCTGATAAATAAATTATTCCTTTTAAAGCCCATTTTTCATCTTGTTTCGTTTTTACATTTCATTTCATACATAACTAACACTTCAAAAGACAATTTAAGTAGATTGGGGGAAAATAATATTTAAAATGAGAAAATAACATTCTTTTTGCAGAATACAAAGGAACGATAGTTCGATTTTTCTTCTAAAAAGGGGAGCGGACAGTATTTTATTTCTTGTTTTGATAAATATCTACAAACAGAACCATTTTAATTAAGTAAAAAAAAAAAAAAAAAGTAAAAAGTAAATTGTATTGTTCTGTATAATATATCATATGATAATGGAAAGAAATGAAAATATTTTTTATCAGATTTTAAAAGTTGATTTCAGTTAAAAAGTTAATTTTAAAAAAATTCGAAAAGAGTTATTTTATTTGATGGAGCATAGAGATAACCTGCCCGATAAAAAATTCTGTTCATTTCTATAAATACTTCTTTCAAATTGTAATAAAACAGACGTGAAACAGCGATTGATTTCAAAAAATTTTTGTTTAAAATTGAACATTTAACTTACATGGTTTTTCAGAATTTATTGGTAATGCTCAGTAATACGTATAGCAATTAAAATATTATGAATACTATGTCAAACTTTATTTTGTACACACGGAGTATATCTATGTAATCCGCAAATTACAAAATTTTAATCACTATTAAATAATTTATAAAATCACAGAATAAAATTTAAATTATATTTTTTTAAAATAATTAGCTTCGTACACTTTTTAGAAATTAATAAGCAAAAATACACATTTGTATTACGTGATTATATTCATTATGGGATAAAATGTGATTATTATGTGATAAAATTATACCAATAACTATTAAATTATTATTTAAAAATACAAATTTAATTTTTTACTGAAATATAAATTTTTTACTCATTTTTCTACGAAATGTTAAAATAATTTATAAAAAAAATATTGCATTAAAAATCTTACTAAAGTAAGGAATTGATAAAAAAAAAAATGAGATATAAAATTCCAGGCAAATTTTATAAGATACAAATTAACCAAATCAAATTGTAATAGTCAGATCTTCCAAACTAATACATACTCCAAAACAGATATTTACGAGTTTGATTCAAACATGATTAATAAACAAATTTTGCTAGAACAAACAGACGTACTAACCTAGATAAACTAGATGTACTATTAGATATATCTTTGTAAAATGTATTGCTTTAAATATTACAGTAATGTATTTTGCACATTCTGAATATCATAGATATAAATGATACATTTTGAAAATGAAAAGTAACTAGAATATGTGAAATGCTCAAAAAAAATTTACCCTATATGAATATCATAGTTGATTATTAATAAAAACGAATTCATTATCTTACTCAAATAATTCAATAACAAGCACAAAAATTACATAGCACAGCCGAATAAAGTTAAGTTTAAATCAAAACCATTCAACCATAATGTTACTTAAAAGCACGTTTTTAAGCACATAACGCATATTATATGCACATGGTAAAATTATTAATTTTCTGCATTATATTCCTCGTAAAATTAATCAAATCCGAATTATTTTCTATTTTATTGCCTAAAACCGTTCCCTTAAAAAAAAAAATTTCCACACTTGCGACTCATTTTAGCATCAAAAAATATATTTATTAATTGATTATACAGAAAATGAATTTTTAAAAAAGTTTCAAGTTTAGATTACTTTTTTTTTTCATGTGAAGAACATAAAAATGTGCTACTAAGAATGTGCATAGATGTTAGGAACGTTATGGAAGAGTAATGGACGTTACCTGGTTTCCGAAAACCCCTTGACCGCTACACCTGCTTGCAGCGGCGGTGGGTGCGTAAGTTAAAGGAGGAATTTCAAACTCTTCGTCCCCGAAACTTGGAGTATGAAATGTCTGAAATAAAAAGAAAATATTTTTTAATATGATATACTGAAAAAAAAATATACAAATTAAATACAAAGGAGAAGATGCAGTACATGCCACAATTTGGACTTTTTGGGGGACGATGCTTTTCTCTCTAAGTTTCAGGTTATCAATTATCAGATTAAACTTCATTGCTACACATATTAAGGCTTCCATCTACCCGCCATTTTGATTTCATCAGCTAATGTTAATCATGGAATTTCAACTTTCGTTCTCAAATCTTACTATTTAATCTATTTAGATGCATGAAAGAGAAAAATAGAGCTTTTTCTTCGATTTTAAGAAATGTTTTTTCTCTATTTTAATGATTCGTATGTGGTTTTGTAGTCTTTAAAAATATTTTAAAATATTTCTAAAAATCGGAGGAAAAGTTTCACAGAACCTTCATTCTTTTCTGTCCTTTCAAATGCATTTTTGCATTCTGATAGATCAAATAGAATAGATTTAAGAACGTTGTAAATAGATTAACATTACGTCCACAGAAATCAAAATGACTAGACGGAAGTCATTAAATTTAAGGAAAAATAGTTTATCAGGTTAATTCTATACCATCTAGGTCGTATATAATTTTAGATTTAGAATATTTTGTTAATGAGTTGGTTCCGATTTAGAGCTATTGGCACGATATTATATTCCAACTACGATCATACGATAAGGAGGACACCTGAGCCAGATCTCCCTTTTCAAATCTTCAATGACTTAGGAACTTTGAGACAATTCTTGGCTAGAGACGCGTTACATAGCATGGCGATCGTTGGCGAAATAGTTTGGAAGGGTTGAGTGTATATAAAGGTTATGGCGCAAGAAAGATGGACTGCTGGCAAAACCAGATTTCTAATGGTCTGGACTTGAAAATAATTCGATATAAAACCAACGTTTTAAAACAACGTTTTATATGGTGGCAAAGTTTGATAGAAAATTATTGAAATGATTAAAACTGTTAGTTTTTTATCTTTAAAATTTACTTAAAAGAGACATTTGTGAGTATTAAAATTCATGATATAAAATCAAAACATGCATTTGAAAGTTTGTAAGTCATTCTATTAAAAAGAATGAGACCAGAATTCAGAAAAATTTTGGAGATAGAACATGGCGCCTAATTGGAGCTTTCTTTACTTGCTAATGATTACTGACTAAAAGTCAACACCCCTATCTCGGAGATTGTAAAGGATAGTATCTCCCCTTGCAGTACAAAGTTTACGATAACCTCATGCGTGTGGGGAGTGCCCGTTCTCCCAGGGAAGAAATTTTCCCTCAATTCTAAACCCGAGGGAAAGAATATTTGACTTATTAAAATTATTGAAATATTAGTTAAAACTTGTCGCAAACGTCTAAATATTACATTATTAGGCAGAGTACAGACGATTCCCAAAATTTCAAAGCTCTGACTGATGGAAGTTAAATTAACGATCGAATTGTACACACACCACACACACACACCAAATTGAAATTCGAAAAACTTGTAAAAGACGAAAATTGGTTGACAGAAGGAGGATCGAAAATAGAAGGATTATAAGAGGACCGAGTGCGTCATCCGTGTTTACTAAAGAACAGTAAACCCCAGGAAAGAAAAAGATCTCTTAGAGGTCTTGGAAGGTTCAGCAGCTTGTGACCATGGACTTTAATATCCGATGTGCTTTTGTTAAACATAGAAATCAACTATCTCCAGAAAAATGAAGAAATATAATAATACAGTGAAAATATATAATTTTCCTTTATCATATCTATTTCAATTAATGATTTTCCCCTCTTAGATTAAGGAAAATAAATAAAATGGATGGATATGGTTTGGATGACCTCTATCAGGGCGTAGTGAACAGGAATTGAACTCATCCATCAGTTCGCATACGAGTTAATCACTGGCTGCCCGTTTGTTTAATTGTTTGTAAGAGTCCTTTGATAAGCAGAGCTATTGCTGACGGACCTCATAATTTTGAACCTTGGTCAAGCGTAACGCGGACGATCCTGAGCTCCCTTGCATCTCCAGAATTTCTACAGACAAAGAAGGACTTGGGACCTCGCCGTATTTAACGTGCATCCACGCTACAGGCGGTCTTTAGTAGCATCAGGGTTCAGATCGTGTTAAGTAAAAATGACGACCGCGACCAAGACCACTAGGCTTCTGCGCCTCTTTACTTAGCACTTTTAATTTTGTCAATAAAGTTTCCATGATCTAATACATGTTAATTTTCCAGTGCTACTTAACAGAAAAGGATACAGTTTCATTTAACACATAAGTAATTTATTCTTGAGAATAAATTTCCTACCACGAAATGGGAAATACACTCTTTTAAATATTTTAATTAAAAGAAGCAAACAAAGTGTATAATTTTTTCTTGAATTCTTTTCAAACATATTCATGAACTAACTGACTAATAGCCTATATCGGCATGTTTATTGTGACGCACAAAGGTTATCGATACTCATTGTACATTTCTTCGATCTCAGTCCAGATGTTTCCTTTTAAATAATCACAAATAACTAGCCAGGTATTTTCACATTATTCAAAGAAGTTAAAAGAACAGTAACTCTACAAGAAGAAAAATTGAGTTTGGAAAAATGCATTAATTATCTAATTTTAATTAGCTTCCAAATCGAACAAACTAGCATTTCATTAATTAACGATGAGCATACATAGAAACTGACATAACTACTAATAATTCACGCCTAACTTTATTTTTGGATGAATATAACCATTTAGTTTTAAAAAATGCAAGTAAACCGGGATTTCCACATCACCTATATTGATAAATTTAGTATCTAACACTTTCAGACGAGAAAGCCATAGTCGAAGTCGGAAGAAAACGAATAAAATCGATTTACTCATTAAGTTATAAATATTGAATAGATAATACAGCTATTCATACATATTCGTTGTTATATGCCACACGTTTGCTGAGTAGTATAGGATAAGCATTTAGATTTGAAAACGTATATTTGCTTTTATTCGTCGAAATCACATGCAAGACTCGGATCCGTTTAAAGAGTCTGTATCTCTTTTATATAGTGAAGCTTATTTAAACAATTTTCGAATCTAACTGGAATCTAGGTCGTTATAAAAATAAATTATTTGCAAATTTGCAATTTTTAACAATAACATCACATTCAATTAAATAAGTGATTTAATTAATAGATTTTTTTTTTTTGAACTCATGTACAGCTGCGTTTAGATTAGTTGGCTGATGGAAAATAGGC
>BMAW01052742.1:188279-256023 GCA_019974015.1 Nephila pilipes
GGGACGATGCTTTTCACTCTAAGTTTCGGAGTTATCAATTATCAGATTAAACTTCATTGCTACACATATTAAGGCTTCCATCTACCCGCCATTTTGATTTCGTCAGCTTAATGTTAATCCTATGGAATTTCAACTTTCGTTCTCAAATCTTACTATTTAATCTATTTGAATGCAATAAAATGCATCTGAAAGAGCAAAAAAAAAAAAAATGAAGGTTTTCTTACTTTTTCCTCCGATTTTAAGAAATGTTTTTACTCCTATTTTAATGATTCGTATGTGAGTTTTTCATGGTCTTTAAAAAATATTTTAAAATATTTCTAAAAATCGGAGGGAAAAAGTAGTTTCACCGAAGCCTTCATTCTTTTTTTCTGTCCTTTCAAATGCATTTTTTTGCATTCAAATAGATCAAATAGAATAGATTTAAGAACGGTTGTAAATATTCTATAGGATTAACATTACGTCCACGAAATCAAAATGACAGGTAGACGGAAGCATTAAATTCTTAAGGGGGGAAAAATAGTTTGGCATCCGGGTTAATTCTATACATCTAGGTCGTATATAATTTTTAGATTTATTTTAAGTATTTTTGTTAATGAGTTGGTTCGATTTAGAGCTATTGGCGACGGATATTGTAATTCCCAACTACGATCATACGATAAGGAGGACACCTGAGCCATGATCTCCCTTTTCAAATACTTCAATGACTTGAGAACTTTGAGACAAATTCAATTGAGCTAAAGTTGCTTACGTTACATAGCATGGCGATCGTTGGCGAAATAATTTGGAAGGGTTGAGTGAGTGTAAAGGTTATTGGCGCAAGAGCCAGATGAGCTACGCTGCGCAAAACCAGATTTAACTGTGGTCTAGACTTGAAAATAATTCGATATAAGAACGACCGTATTTAGAAACAAAAATTGTAAAGGGTTCCCAAGAGGACCCGGGGGGGGGGTGCGTCATCCGTGTTTACTAAAGACAGTAAACCCTATAGGAAAGAAAAAAGATCTCTTGGGGTCTTGGAAGGGTTAAAGCAGCTTGTGACCATGGACTTTAATATCCGATATTGCTTTTGTTAAACATAGAAATCAACTATTCTCCAGAAAAAAAAATATGAAGAAATATAATAATACAGTGAAAAATGCCTATAATTTTTTCCTTTATCATATCTATTTCAATTAATGATTTTTTCCCCCTCTTAGATTTTTGAGAAGTATAAATAAAATGGATGGATATGGTTTTGGATGACCTCTATCAGGGCGTAGTGAAAAACTAGGAATTGAACTCATCCATGCAGTTCGCATAACACGAGTTAATCACTGGCTGCCCGTTTGTTTGTAATTGTTTATTAAAGTCACTTTGAGAAGCAACAGGAGAGCTATTGCTGACGGACCTCATAATTTTGAACCTTGGTCAAGCGTAACGCGGACGATACCTGAGCTGCCACTTGCATCTCCAAATTTCTACACCACGACAAAAGAAGGACTTGGGACCTCGACCGTATTTAACGTGCATCAACCACGCTACACGGCGGGTCTTTAGTAGCATCAGGGTTCGAATCCGTGATTCTAGTAAAACAATGACGACCGCGACCAAGACCACTAGGCTTCTGCGGCCTCTTTACTATAGCACTTTTAATTTTGTCCAATAAAGTTTCCATGATCACTAATACATATTGTTAATTTTCCAGTGCTACTTAACAAGAAAAAAGGATACAGTTTCATTTAACACATAAGTAATTTATTCTTGAGATAAATTTCCTACGAAATGGGGGGGGGAAATACACTCTTTTAAATATTTTATTAAAAATAAAAAAGCAAGCAAAATTGTAGCAATTTTTCTTGTTCTTTTCAAACATATTCATGAACTAGTCTTGACTAATAGCCTATATCCGGCATGTTTATTGGAGCGCATACATAAAAGGATTTACTCGATAACTCATTTAACATTTCTTCCGATCTCCATACCAGATGTTTCTATTTAAATAATCACAAATAACTAGCCAGGTATTTTCACATTATTCAAAAGGGGAACGTTAAAAAGAACCGTAACTCTGTAAAAAGAAGAAAAAAAATTGAGTTTGGAAAAATGCATTAATTATCTAATTTTAATTAGCTTTCCAAATCGAACAAACTAGCATTTTCATTAATTAACGATGAGCATACATATGTGACATAACTACTAATAATTCACGCCTAACTTATTTTTGGATGAATATTAACCATTTTAGTTTTAAAAAATGCAAGTAAACCAGGGATTTCGCACATCACCTATGATAAATTTAGTATCTAAAGCAACTTTCAGACGAGAAAAGCACATATGTCGAGTCGGAAAGAAAACGAATAAAAATCGTTTACTCATTAAGTTATTAAATATGATATGATAATACGCTTATTTCATACATATTCGTTGTTATCCGCCAATTGCCACACGTTTGCTGAGTAGTATAAGGTATAAGCATTTAGATTTGAGAAAGCGCTTATATTTGCTTTTATTCGTCGCAAATGCATGCAAGACTCGGATCCGTTTAAAAAAAAGAATGGTCTCTTATCTTTTATATGAGGCTTATTCTAAACAATTTTCCGTCTAACTGGTCTAGGTCGTTATAAAAAATAAATTATTTAAATTTGCCAATTTTAACAATAACATCACACACATTAGATTAAATAAGTGATTTAAATTAATAGATTTTTTTTTTTGAACTCGTGTAGCTTTAGATTACACGGTTGGCTGATGGAAAATAAACTTTTGGTACTTCTCTGGTACAGCTGCTCCCGATGATGAATCACCAAGCGACTAAGAAATATTGCCAAGTAGGCTATATCAAAAAGATAGGCTTCTCGAGTTTGGCGACGACTTGGCGTAATCGTAATTTGACGGGTGGCGCTATAACAAACAAGTACTGAATTTTCTTATATCGAACCTTTTATCAAGTGGTAAGAACGACACTTCAACTTGTTCAACCAACTTCCAAGAAGAGTTACTTGAAGACCGAACACATTGGTTTTTCTATTAATTATACAACTTTCCAGCGTTTTGCGCAATCATTTTTGGAGGAATTTAGATAACGTGCCAGAAGCTTAGCAGCTGCTTTTCCAAAAAGACTATCTCGTGACTAAGATTTAAGCCGCTGATCTTATAGAAATAACTTATTTTACAATAGTAGATCGTATACCAAATGTGCCCTACTTCTTCCATGTTTTCCGACTTTTATAAGACACTTTTCCATTGATACAGTTTCAAATTAACGTAAATTCAGTCGTTAAAGTGAATAAGGTTGGCAGAAGCAGAGTGTGAACAATTTTAATAATATATTTTAGAAGTACATAAAATAGTTAACGAAAAATATCCATTGACTTAAAAATCAAGTGTTATACTATACATTTTCGACACTAATGAAATGATTGTCGATTCAAATTCATATTTTATTCTGCTGAAACATATACGATTCCACTGTAAATATTTATTATTCAAATGTAGCATTAGTTTAAAACATAAATTTTGAAGCTGTTTTAGTAACAATAAAAAGAATGCATTTGTACAACTTTTTCCTTAACTTTAAAAGGTTCCAGAAAATGAACAAATCGGATCAAAAAATAATTGTGAAAGATTGTAAACGAGTTAAATATGTAATGTTTTATAATGAATTTTCGGTACTTTTCCATTTCGCCGGCGTTAGCGATAAAGTCACCAAAAATGATACAACCGACGTTAAACAGAATATGTGTATAATGTGTGTTGTCTCCAATGAAGTCTGCTTGGCGAGATTTGCGCCAGCGAAATGGAAAAGTACCGAATTTTTTTTTATCTTATAAAGAATTATCATAAATAGTATTTTTTAATGAATATCTGAAAATACTGTTTTCTGATGAAAATTAAAAAAAGAGAAATTCTTTTCGATGTTTTAACGAATTTTTTTCCCCAATAAAAACTACATATAAAATGAATCCGATGTAATACCAAATTAAAGCTAAGAATTCAATCAAGAATTTTAAAAAAGTAATTTAAGTGTACCATTGGAAAAATCGTTAATGGTAATTACAAACACTTTTCCATGCTGAGATTGTTTACTAATGATTGCAAATTATTTTACTAATAAAAGTTTAAAAAAAGTTTAACGAAAAGGAAATGCTATGTTGTACAAGTGCATATTTAATTTAGTTTGTTATTTTGCTCCAGTTATATGTGTGATTAACTTTTTCAACGACATTTCTTTCCTGAGTAAAATGAATTCATCGCCTACACAAAACATTAAGAAACTTCTTTCAGCCTACGTTTAACAACACACAAAAGCACATTTATGATTAATATACGCAACATAAATTCCTCTGAAATAGTTCTTCGAAATAGTATCCTTAGGGAAAAAATAACGTAGAAAAAAATTTATTATCTCTATAATTTTATCGCCCTTAAAAAAACTCTGAAGTGTTGAACATTTTAAGAATAAACACTATTATCAATTACATCCACTACTGTTTTATAACCAGTTCGTAAACGCTTGTCCGAAAACAAAGACAGAAGACCATATTTTTCCTTTCATCGGCGAAGGAGGGAACTAAAATAGGTCTTCAAAAAAGTGTTTGTTAAAAACTGTTACTCAGCAAAATTTTCAGCACTTTTTCCGCATCACTGGCACCAATTTCATTTCTCTCCGATTCCTACTGTTTCATCATTTTTTCCGTTTCACTTAAATGTAAAGGCAGACAGATATTTTTTTTTTTTTTCAGGAAATAAATTTCTTACTCCGAAATATATTCTTCACTCTCTTGCCATAGATGAATAGTTTCCCTGCATACTCTAATAACTATGAGATGTTTCAATAGTTAACATCTTTTAGTTAAAATTTGCATGTTGCTGTGAAGAGTCACGTTTGTTATGATATAATATGAGGCATAGCAAATGAAAACGTCATGAAACGGATGTCATGCATTTTTCGGGGTACAATAATGAAATACAAATAATTTTGCTCCTCGCCGATTCATAGCCGAAAATCTTTTATATAAAATCGTAAATAGTTATTTATGAATATTATTTGATTACCTAAGAATTTAATACCAAATTCTTTACAAAATTATGCTTCAGTACCATTAACATTATCATTCAAAATAACTTCACATTTTGGATATGAGCCATAATACCTAAAATAACGATTAATAAACTTGTAACACTTCGATATTGCTTCCTTCACTTTCCACTAAAATTCGCAATCAAAAGAGTCCTATGAACAGGAATCACGCAGATTGATTGACGAGGCGTGGCTATACTGCATCAAACAAGATAAATCTGTGACCTAAGCATTTCACAAATATTGAAAACGGATAAAAATTGGTAGACAGGAAGGAGGGTCGAAAATAGAAAAGGATCGCCAGGGTATTCTGGAGGCGCGTCACCTGTGTTTACCAAAGACAGTAAACCTCACGCGGGACAGAAAAAGATATCTGGGGTGCCTCGGGGTCAGGATGCGCGTGTCTACCTAAAGAAGGTTCGCCCCTGAGGGCCAGAGACTGATTGTTTTAGTAACGTCGCTCAGAGAGGCAACACGAGGGCTATTGGGAATGACCTCGTAAGTAACGAGGACGACATCTCCCTTCCCAAACGTTCATACCACATCAACGGGAGGACTTGGGACCTAGACCAGATTTAACGTGCATGAGTTCCGCTACACGGCGGGTCTTTAGTGGCATCAAGGCTCGAACTCGCGACTCGAAGAAAACCGACGGAAGCGAGTCCGCGACCATGACCACTAGGCTACCGTGGCCACAAGAAGTCAGAGCAAATAAAGTTATCTTATTCAAATCTATGTTTAATCAGCAATCAATTCCTACACTAATCAATCTATGGATACACTTTATATGCATTGAGATCTAACACTTAAAATGAAGCTGTTTAGTTATCTTATTAGAACCCATCGGGTTCGATTCCTTGATCCTTCGTAGGTCTTTTATATGTTCACTTCTAAAACTTCAATTTCTCCCTCTACCACTAACTAATTAAACAACCAACCTTCGTATTAAACGCTTCACTGCTTATATATGCATTACTCAATTCTATTCATTACAATAACTTTAATCTACATAATCATGTCCTATTTATTGGGAGATATATTCAAATTAAAAATAGCCCAAAGAGCCCTTAAAGTATCAGCTGAAGGGAGAAATGCTAAAGAGAGCCCTTCCTATAAACTTCCAACATGAAAATGTTTACGAATTTTCCTCGTTCATTAAGTTTTTCCTCATCATAGCAACTCAATTTAAAGTTATGTGAAATGCATTTTAAATATTGTTAGATGGGGGGAGGGGGTACCTCAGTATGACTCAAACGCAAATTTCAGCTGTGTGTTTATAATTCTTTGCATCAAAGAACTTATTTTCCTTTTAGAAGATCCTGGTTCTTGTTTTCGTAAAATAATATATATAAAAACAACACAAGAAATGCTGAAATGAAGCAATTTTATACGTAGAAAGAGGGGGTGGAGGAGAAAATCAAATGCAAAACATTAAAAAAGAAACAATTAGGAATTTTTAATTGAAAATTGAGTTAATTTTAATTATAATCAATACTGAGACAACATTAATAATTAACTTAATTACAGTAGTTATTATGTCGACAGAGTTCGTCAAATAAAGCAAACCCAATTTAAAACATTAGTATTTTTAAATATAACAGGTGTAGCAAATAGTTTTCAGTACTTTGTTTTAAGTATAATTTCAGTATTTAAAAAAAAGGCATTCATTATACTATTTAATACTATAGTTAATTATGCAAAAATAGGAATACCTTATTGATAATTCTTTAACGACTTTAGCAGAATTATTTGCAGCACGGTGACGAATATTTATTAATTTATCTAAGTAAACTTGTTCCAGAAGAAGAAAAAAAAACAATCACTTGCCAACTATAATCAGGAAGTTCTAAGGAATTTTTATTTTATTTATTTGTTGTGAAACAACCTTAGACTCAAAGCTGAAAATTGACTTCGAAATACATTTATTTTGAGTTGTTTACGAACGTTATTTTCAGGGCAGATAAAATCTGAGTTAATTTGGTTTAAATATTTGAGTTTTCATCAAAGGTAAAAAAAAAAAAATACTTAGGTAAAACACATAAAAAATAGCTCCCGTTTATAAGTCATTTTGATTTCGCGAAAGTTATGTTAATCATATGAAAAATTTCTACTTTCGTCTTCAAGGATTAATTATTTTAATGTTTCAAAGATCGGTAAACCCACAAACGACTAATGAAAACAAATGTAATAGCCCCTTGGGAGGGTAAAAATTTATAAATTTATGCTAAGTTTTGCAAAGAACAGATTTAGCCCCCCAAAATGCGCTTTTTTAAAAATAATTATTACTAAAATTACTCATTTAAGTATAAGAATTAAAGTAAAGGATGAAATATCGAGAAATGGACAATAATAAACTTTTCCGAAATTAAAAAATTAAAGCAAACGATAAATTATTAAATTGAATATATTTCAGCTATAAATGTAATTAAAATTGAAGCAAACGATAAAAATTTGAAAAGTGGTCTGGCAAACCAAAATGGCCCACCTAAAACAATAGCCTCTTAGGTGGCTAAAATATTTGTAAAAATTCGATGGAAAATGCAAATACATAGAAACCTTCATTATATATTTTACTTTTTCGGAAGTACTTTTTTGGAATTCGAATAGATAAAATAATTTAGATTTAAAGATGAAAGTAAAAATTCTACAGGATTATTATTACATTCACGAAATCAAAATGGTTAGTAGACGGAAGCCTTAAACACGAATACAGAATACATAAAATAACTATTTATACCCCCGAGTAATTACAACTACATGTAGAAAAACCGCAAAATAAAGAAAGCATTAAGTATTATAAAATACTATATAAATCGATGTTTTAGAAAAATCGATAAAATGTCCATTTTTTTTAAATGAAAACAGAACCTTGATAGTTTACAAATGCATAAGTGTACCATTTATGCAAAAGAAAAAGTGTTATGCAAATGTGACAAATAGAGAGAAAGTTTTCAATATTTGCCAAAATACCATTAAGAAAATTGAATGTACTACATTTATTTAGCACTTATTTTCCATTTAGCCATGTTGATTTTAGTCATTTTGGGGAATCTATATCCATCCCTATAAGAGCCTAAAAATTTCAGTATTGTTTTCACTCCACTTTGATTTATATCTGTACCGACCATGATCATTACTTAAAAAGTTGGAATGAACATTTCGTTTTATCTTTAAAATATACCATTAAGTTTATTGGAAAAGTCCTAAAAATAACAGCATATTTTTCTATAACTACCTGAAAGTTTTGCACTGGTCTTGATAAATGAATTATTAGAATTGCTTTAAAATGTGTTATGTTCTCAATTTTTTTTTTTTTTTCACTTGGAAAACTTTTCCATTTATTTTAAAAGACTTTTTATTGGCTATAAAACTTGTTTTTCTCTCATTTGTTTTGGAAATGGAGCAAGTAAATTTAAATAGATATGTGAAACAATACATTAGTGCTCAGCTGGATTTATTTAAATATATATAAATAAATACATACATACAAGGGGAATACATTTAAATGAACGAGAATGAAATGAAAACAGCCTTTGAAAATTTACCACATATTTTATTCAAAATTTAACTGCGTTAGTTTTCATGATGCATTTGATTTGCAAAAGTTCCAGAAACAGAAAAAGCAACACTTGTTTCGGTTCAAAAATTCACTTTCTGCTTATAATGAAATAAATTTATAACAAGAAAGAAAAAAAAAAAATATTGAAAGTTATTGACAATGTTATACGTCAAACGAAATATACACATATATGTATATATATAAATACAGAACAATAGAGAAAAATTTAGATAAAAATTGACTTTTAATTTAATTATGTGTCTAATTAAATAAAGCAAAACTACAATTTAAATGCAAAACTAACAATACAATCCATAATAATTTTTCCTTTTTTCTTGAGTATAAAACTAAATACTCCATTTCCGTCTTCATTCGTTATAAATTAATAGAACTAACTCAAAAGTATCATAACCGAAAGAGCAACGCAAGAGATTACAGTATTTACTTTTCATTTAATTAAAATATTTGTTAAGACAAAAATTCGAACTGCAAATTATATCTCAGTTTGGAAGTAGCTGAATCCTCTTATTCGAAATATGTTTCAAGACAATGGATTAACAATAGAGAATAATAGCATAAATTATCTTTTAAAATGAATGGATTCTAAAATCATAAATGAGTAAAAGCTACAAATCAACGCATATCAAATACAAAAATTAAAAAGGACAAAATTTTTATCTTAACAAAGCCAAACACGCATCGAGTTAGTTAAAAATACATATAGCTTATTCTAGATTTATGCTCCATGCATGATAAACGCAGAAACCATTAATTCTCTACAAAAATCGTCTGAGTAAATATTTCGCATATAAATGTACATAAAGAAGGGAAAAGAGTTTTCACAAAACACATTAAGAAATGCAGTATATCATTAAAAGCTGTTTCTCTTGATGTAAAACTCATTATTAGCCCAGTTTTAATGGACATTTCAGCATTTCGAAAAGGAAACATTTCAAACTGAGAAAGCATAATGAATTTTAAAGAATAACGAAATGGTGAGAAATATTACTTCCGCTCTGCCATTAGTTCCAAGAAATTTTCGGAGAGGCAAAGGAATAAAGGAGAAAAAATATAATTATAAAATAACGGGAGCGTAAAAGTAAAACAAACAAATAATTTATTTATTCAAAATGCAAATTTGTTTGTCTTCTAGAACAGCCGGAATAATCGTTTGCGAAATAAAATCAAATTCTAAACAGAATTCAGTATTTGAAATGAGTTTGAATAAGTTGCATTTGGGGTTAAAAAGATAAACATATCAAAAATGTAAGAACAATAAATAATAGTATAAGCATTTGAAGATTTAATATTTTAATTGAATCGACGGAAATATATATTTACTAATACTGATTTTTTTTTTTAAAAAAAAGTAAAAGGTGCTGTATTTTAATTCATTTGAATTCTCCATTGTAATCAAAAGCGAGAACCTACACTCGAATTACATTAAAGTTAAATTACATAAAAGGCTTCAAGATATTAAAACTGTTAATACATTTCTTTTGTTAAATAGTCTTTGATAATAAGAAAATATCTCCGGAAGAAACAGGTATTCTTTGTTTTCTTTGTAAACATTAAACATTGACATTAAAGGCAACGTGGAAATATAATATATATTTAATGTAAATAATTCCGACATGTTATGTTTGCACACACTTATTTTATATTCTTTAAAAGAATAAACATCCGAGTTCAATTAAATATTTATATTGAAGGTATTTATTGGAATTTTTGAGTAAGTAGTTGTATCAAAATGCTACACTTTTCTTTAAATATTATTAAAGCATATCTAACATTTGAGAAAATCTTTAAATGTGTTTTAGTTCGGTTTGCAATTGCAAACAAGCTATTTTATAAATATTAAAAGTATGGTTACTCACTTTATGCTACATAGTTAGAACTGAAACCAAATTCTTAGAATTTGGTTTCAATACTAAACCCTTTTCATTCGAGCATATTCGCTTTCTTTTGTTAATTTGGGGGGAAACAACATAATATAAATATTATTAAAACTCATTTCGGAAATATATATTTTAAATATTACACAAACGTATTTTCCAGAACAATTTAAAGTTAAATAAAATTTCAGAAAAACATTTGCGTTGAATTAAAATACCACAGTCTGTTTTAAAAGTAATTTCAAATAAAGCTCCTACATTTTAATTAATTTACGTTAAATTTTAAAAAAGCTCTTGGAATTCTATGTTAATCACATATTAATGCCCAAAGTGTAATCGAGTTTTACTATTCAGGTACGAATGTACTTTGCAAATATTATTTTTTGAAAAAGTGCAAAACAATTCACAAATCAGAGTCAATTGATTTCAAAATTAATATTTTTTTAAATATAACGAATGCTAGAGAATATCTACCTTTAATTCATAAAAAATAAATAACTTCTTTTCTTCAAAAATTATCCATAAATAATTTTAACCAAATGCTTATAATTCCAGTCTTCCTTGACACTGATTGGCAACAGGCAAATAATTTTCGACAGCATGTATTATTCTAAGCATGTATTATCAAGTGTCATCCACTACAAGTTTAAAAAAATACATTTGAACTTGAGTGGATGAATAAAAAGTATTTTATTAACGATTGAAAATTTGAATAAGATATATATAGAGAGAGTGTGAGCTAATAGTAGGAATTTAATAAAATAAATAAATAAATATAATTATGTAATACAATATTCCGCAAGCTACAAAATTAGGCAAATTCTTCATTTGTGGATATCTTCACGAAATAAAACACGAAGTCCATCTCCAAAAAAAAATCCAATTTAATACATAGAGAATTATTGAAAAGGCAAACACAATGACTCCCCACAAGTAAATCTATCGATTCGTCTTTCCCTATTACAAAGTGAACAATTTACGAGCCTAAAAAAGCTATTTAATTGACAATAACGGAGCCCTGCTTTATTTATGTATACAGGATATACATAACAAAACCATTTACTGCCGAAGGGCATCTCGGGATATAAATCCATAAAAATGAAACCATGTCTTCCGATGCACTTGGTTGACCACGGTAATAATTGACATAAATCAAAACAAAGAATATATCCGGGAAATCATGAAAGATATACCATCCTTTTCTGGAACTTTATTTGCAGGTATTGAGAGCGTCTTTCTTATTGATTTATGTATTGGTTACGCATTACCGAGGTATTTATTGTACTTCACTCTCGGTTTTTATCTTTATTTTGGATTAGAAGGTAGTTAATATCTACAGTTGGATGGAGAGGAAATGCCGATGCGTTTAAGCGAGGACATTTTTTTCCCTTCTTTTTTTTCTTTTTATTTTTCCCGTTTCGTTTTCGGGAAAGATCGCGAGATGCAGAAAAATTTCGCATTCGGGAGTTTTGTTTCAGGTTTCTTTAGCTTTCGGGCATTGGATTGTTTCATTAATTCATTTTATTCGGGAGAAGTGTTTTCTTTTCATTTTGCCAAATGAATGTCGTTAAAACCCTCGTACTTTCAACAACAAAAATATATACATATACTTTTTTAAAAATTTAAACAAACACAAAACAATTATTTCCATATTTGATTCAAATTTCGTGTATTTGGTTTTAATCATTATTTAAAAGGCAATGATTTGAAAAAAAAAAAAAAGAATGGTGTCATTGATTTTATTTTTTAACTTCTACAATAGTTTGCGAAGTGATTCGAAAGAGAAAAAAGTGTGAAATAACAACATAACTTCCCAAGTTTTAGGAGTTATGGATATTAATTTAACGTAATTTACTACTTATTGATAATTTGAATTATTTAGAAATGCATTTTTTTCTGGGTTATTAAAAGCTAATTGTACGAACAGGGTTGTAAAACTAAATTATGCGTGTAGTAAAACTTTCCATTTACAACTTAATAAAAGATATTTAAAAATGCAAATTCTGTTATGTTATAACTATATATGAATTTGAAAAATGACTTATTTAAAACTTTTATTTAAACTGTTGTCAATAATGAAATATTAAATGAAATGAATCAATAATGAAATGTCATAAATACATTTATCGAATTCAAAATAAGTATATAAAACTGATTATTTGAAAATGCATTAACAAATATTAAAAAACATGATTAAGAACGTCCTATGTTCGATTGTTTTTGTCAAACTGAATGTGCAATAAATTTAACACTTTCAATGAATGGTGCAGCACAATACTAATTAATGTTTCTGACATTTCAAAACTATTGGAGTACGATTTTGATATTTTCAGCAAACCCAAATAAAATATTTATAAAACAAAGCGAAATATGAATTTTCAATAGATTTTTGAAATTTCGATATACATACTCATGCGTGCGAAACATAATATATAATTAGCATATAGAACATTTTCAAATATGCATCCAATAAAAATGTATGTTTTTTACACTACTGAAAAAAAGATTATGTTCTGATAGACAATTTTTCCATTTGTTTCTCGAACAACACTTTTTTCTTAAGTCCATATTCGAACAGGTGCTTATAAGTTCTTCATTCGAAAAAGAAAAAAAAAAGCATTTGTTTGAGAAAACATTCTATCCACAAATCATTCTTTTTCCGCAGCATTCGTGAAAAAGTATTTTATGAGAAAACAATATTTCATTCTCTCTGTTCGAAATTGAAGGTAGTATTTCTTTTTAAGTTGAGAAATCCGTCGCTGCTTCTGCGCGGTGGTCACACAGAACGCAAACGATAGTTTCTATTTAAATTCTTAATCCAAAATTCGAACAAGAATAGGTCTCTTTCAGATTCGAGCTTCTTTTTCGAAATATGTTCTGCGCATACAAATGCACGAAATAAGTATAGAGAAAATACATACCACTATATAGAACGAGATTCCCCTTTTTTCAGTTTTGCATTCTTTTTGTTATTAAAAATACAGTTAAATCGATAGCAGACTTATAAATTTTTACTCAGAAGAAATCCCGAACTCTTGGCTAATAATATTTTTGCCGAGGCAAAAAGATGTATTTCCATAAATGGAATTCGGGTTATAAATTGGAAAAGGAACAAAATCGATATTCAGTTTCTAACTCAAATAGAATTCTTATTCCAATCTTTTTTTTTTTCTCGTATTCTTTTCGCCTTCTTTTTCTATCCGTTCGGAATGTGTCCCCAGTTGAAGAATATCGACGTTATTTTCCTAGCCTTCTCTTGTTACTTATTTACAAACTAAATTATATGTTTTTGAAGTCCTTCTTATATGAAAATATGGAGGCTTCCTTGTCAGCAATCCTCTATGGTGTATTTTTTTTTTCTTGTTCTCCTTTCCGCCATTTCTCTCAATATATTTGTTTATTATTATTTTTTTGCACTCCTGTTACGTCGAAAGAACATGCGTCTTTGGCTTTGATTATACCAATGTAAATAAAACCTGGAGTTGCATCGAATCTAATGTGTAGAATACATGCAGAAAAAAAAATCTCAAAGTGAAGAATTCTTGAAACGTTTTGCATGGTTTTCTAAACGAAGCTCTAGATATGTACGATGGAAGAAAAAAAAGTTCTATTACGGCTTCAAATATAGAGTTGAATTTTAAATGGAATCCATGCAAATACTTTTTAGACTTACTATAAAAATGTGGAGGAATTTCTCAGTCTTATTGTTAGATTTTAAAAATTTTACTTTGTATAAAATCATATTTCACGGAATGCCATAGAAAATGATGAAATGTCGAAATTCTGTTGCAGCAGAATAAGAATCAGCAACTAAAACCCATTTTTTTTGTGGAGAAGGGGGATAAAAACTGTCATAACTCCGATATTGTATGCCGGATATTAAAATGCATTTTTGAATTAAAAAACACTTGTACAATTTTACATAATTATTTTTTCACAATGCGGAAGACAAGTAACTATTCATTGATAGGTTTAAAAAAATCAAGCAATTGCTGTCTTCGATTTTCTGATAAATTTAACTGGTGGGGAAAAAAATGTTATTTTTTATAAAAAAAAAAAATGTTAGCTTAATCTTTGATTTTAATTAAAGTTCACATTCTAAAAGTAATTAGATCACGTTAAAATAGTCTTTTATCAAGCAGACAACCGTAAATTTAAACAAATGACTAAATTTGAATTTAAATGCGCACAAGCGAGTAAGGAAAAAGGAAAATTTTAAAAGCAAGGTTTAAAAAAAATCCAATTTAAAAGAAGTGATACACCGAAAAAAAATTCGATTTCTTTATCACTAAAAGAAAAAAAATTCTAAGTAAGAGGTATTTTATTATTGTAAGAGGGGGAAAGCAACGTACAGCGAATACTTTCAATTCAGTAAACTAAATAGCATATTTATCAGAAAATTTTCACTAAACAACATATTGCGAATGCAATAGTATCCAAGAGTTATTTATATTTTATGTAACGTGTTAAATAAAATAGCTAAGACCAAGAAGTTATTTTTTAAACGTGAAAACAACACTTTTCATTTTTTAAACGTGAAAATAGCAATGCATTTCTCTATTAAATTACTTTATTTTTTATAGATTAACATATCAAAGTGTGGACATATTAATACTAAATAAAAAGAAGGATGATTAGTAGTGATTTTAATATTTGAGTTAATAGAATGGAGGGGGGGGGAAGAGCAAACTGAAAGATTTTAATAATAACCAGAAAACAAGCCTGTTTATATTAAAAGAGGGATATTTTTCATCGAAAAGGGGATTTGAATACTTGAAAATAAAATAATAGCTTAGACCAATTTTCAATCAAATTGGATTGAGATGAAACTTTAATTTTTTTTAAAAAACTGTGTGTTGTAAACAATTTTTCAGTTACAGTGCTTAGAATTGTCTTTGAAAGAGATTAAAATTACATCCAGACAAAAAAAAATAATTAAAGGTCTAAAAATGAATTATTTTCAATCTTGTTTAGTACTTTTTTTACATGCCGAGTTCATTTATATTATTACTGTGCTACTATTTACATCTGAAGAATTAAAAGTGGATAAAAGCAATAAAATAAAAGATGTAATTAAAAATCAACACATTCAATGCTCACTTTAATTAATTATCTCACAATAATTATAAGATCAAAACAGAGCAATTAATCACATCTAAAAACATTTATCAAGGCATCCACAGGATAGCTTTCTTTTTATCAATGGATTCACAACACTAAAATCAATTAAAACTCTTATACATTGTATAAGCATTGAAAGTAAAGGAAAAAAAATTCCACAACGTGATTGATATTTTCAACATCGATTTCATGTGAACAATGAAAGCATCAAAGAAATACAATAATATATATAACACATAATATGTGAAATGCACAAAGAATACTTTCCTTTAATCATTATAATACCACATGCATATCATCACGACTGTGCTGTGTATTCAAGACCTATTTCTAATAAGAAACAGCCAACTCGGAAATGAGTATTATATTGTGAGGGTAGATTTAGTGTACAGCTTGTTAGCTATATTAAACACTGAAATAATGTTTCGAAGCTAGGCTGTTGTAGAAGGTTCTATTATACCGCGCACGGTTTAATGAGCTACGTCACTGAAACTTCCAAGATGTTCCAGATTTCAAAACAAAGGGAGGAAATAGCTAGTTAGGACAATTAATCAAGCTCTCACACAACATGCTGTGTTCGTTATAACATACTGTTCTACTGAAAGATATGAATTATTACTCGAAGGTCCAGAGCAATTGCTCGAAGAATAATTTAGGTTTGGTAGTTACGTGAGCTTTATATGATTATATTAATTAAGTAATGGAACTTTACAAATGGCCGAT
The DNA here is from genome assembly GCA_019974015.1 of Nephila pilipes. NCBI lineage: Eukaryota > Metazoa > Arthropoda > Arachnida > Araneae > Nephilidae > Nephila > Nephila pilipes. The sequence continues at coordinate 204,637 of BMAW01052742.1, forward strand.
AGATTAGGGTATAAATAGATTTTGAATACACTCATACATACATACAATCATATTTCATTATTCTAAATATTTGCTTTTCTTTCACTTGTCTTTCTCTTCAATGGATGTTTTGTTTTGGAATTTATAGGTTTTAAATGTTTAGACTGCTTAATTATACATAATTTTTTTTTATCTGATTTGCATAAATATTACTTACGTTTCTTAATAATTTCTTTAATTATGTATAGTATTTTACATATTTAGTGTCAAATTTGTGATTGATATTCTTAGATTGTTATATGTTGGGATATATTATGTGAACGATACTATTGGTGTTGTGCTCATATTATTTATATATATATATATATATTCAAGTGTTTAAAGTCTACTTGAAAGTTCCTAAGCAAACAGTTTAGTTTTGTTGTTTTGTTAGGTATTTAGTTCACCTTGTTGAATTTATTCACACGGTGATGTCCATGAAAGTTTTTATTCTATTGGCATATTTTGTGTTTATAATATTATTTTAGGTACTATTAGTTACAATAGTTTTTGATTTTTTTGATTTCTTATGGTTTTACTTTGTTGTCTTTTCCATAAAAACTTTTGAAATTAATTTGATTTTACTTTTGATCTCTGTTCAAATGTATCTTTGGTTTTATAACCATTTTTTTAAGAAAATTTCCTTGATGGGAATATTTTGGCCATTAATTCTAGAATAACCCCACCTAACAGTCTAAAGCCTGTAACAGCATAAAATATATTAAACTCCATTGTTTTGCTTTTTTTCAAATTTGATCTTTTACAGTTTTTCAATGATTATACTTTTTATTATACCCACTTGGAAAAAACCTTTTTCACTTCACTTCAAAAAACCTTTTTCAGTAAATACACTTCCGTATGATATCTGTGTCATCTCAGCAATCTCACGGAGCTTCACTTTACGATCTTTCATTATAATTTTTGTCACTTCACTCACATTTTCCGGTGTAACGGCTTCCACAGGTCTACCCGAGCGTTCCGCGTCATTTGTGTCGGTACGACCACGTTTAAACTCGGCAAACCACCGACAAATCGTTGCTTTTGATGGACAAGAGTCCGGGTAACATTTTTCAATCCATTGTTTCGCTTGCACGGTGTTTTTACCCATTAAAAAACAATGTTTTATCAGAACACGAAACTCGGTTTTTTCCATTTTTTAAACAAACTACAAAACGACTTTACTCCAACCTCGATAACTCAGCTGTTTCTGGTCCGATCAACTTAAAATTTTGACACGTTTCAAGCAAAGGTTAGTACTCTAGAAAGACCTGGTTACTGGTTTACTACGAGCGCCATCTCTGGGTTAGTCTCGGGAGTTATTGATTGATGTGTTACATATTTATCGGACCCAAACTTGATCTGCATGGTTTGGAGTTCAGTTTTCTGCTAGCTCCGATATAAATTAAAAGAAAAATTGGTTATGCTTAGATGCCACAATGTCTATGCAGATACACTGAAATAAAGTGTTTAAAAACTGCTTATGCAATAATGATATATGTATAGCCAAACTTCAAACACTAGGAGTAAACCAGTAGATAATTCGTTACAGCTGACTTAAAGCATTTCGTGGCAACAAAAATACCTATTCATAGAAGCAAGATAATCTCCAATATGTGAGTAATAATCAAGATAGGAACTATATCAATATCTTTGTACGAATTCTATAAATAAACTGTTGTTCGATAAACTTTATGCGAAAATTGATCAACGTCCAATTATTTTGAACCTATTTCCTATTCAAGATTAACCTTTGAGAAGCCATTTCACTGCATAAAATTAAAATATTGAGTCTGCACTTGGCGAAATTCTTCATCAAAATAGGGATTTTTAGTTTGGATGGATTTGACATGGTAGTTTTCGTTCTATACGATATGAATGAGTTTCAAATTTGCAATTTTCCAGTTGTTTGCTAATTCAACAATTCTTGAAGAAAATTATAGCTTAGAATGAAGCATACTAAAATATTCAGTCCAAAAAAGATGCTTAAAAAATTCTTTCAACGTTTTAAAAAGATATTTGAGCAAAAAGAATAAGTTTCCTTTTCCTTTTTGATTTTTTAAATCCCTAAAACGAATAGTTTTGACACGAGTATATATATAGAACCTTTTTGCTTTAAATAAATTCTGTAAATATGCAGTGTCAGTGGAAATTTAGTATTTATTAATAATAAGAAAAGTGAAAAAAACCTTGGAAGTATTTTACACCATGTACGTATGGAAAACCGCTTCACTAAAAGAAAAAAAAATTCTTAAAACGTAAAAAAATTATAATTAGAAAATGCTTTGGGAAATTTTAGTTGTTGAAATTGGAAATTAATTTTATATTTTCAAAATAGATTTTTCTTTATGCACTAGAATCATTCATAAATTTACAGTGTAATTTCTATAACGGAAACGCAAAGAATGTTCTAAGTTGAAAGAAAACAAGCCCAAGTTAGAAAGAAGGGGGGGGGGAGAGAGAAATCTCATATTGAAAATGTTCTAATAAGTTTCAATTTATTCTGCAATTAAAATCAATTTTTTTTTATATTCAAAACATCATTAAGACAAGCAAGAATTGCTTTAAAATCAAGATTGCGCAAGTTATGTATTAAATTTAAAAAACTACTTAAGAATAAAATTAGCCAACGTCTTGTATAACTTATATTTACGGTCCATGGAAACCATTAAAATAGGGGGGGGGGGATTACTTAATTTTAGAAATGAAACATTGAAGTTCTTAAATATAAATAATTACTTACTCTGCTGATTGTCTTGATACTTGTAAGCTGAAATTAAGTTATATGAGAGTATAAATATTGTTCAATGATTTTTCACATCCCCCCCCCAAAGACTCAATGTGCAGTTCAAAACATAGAATTCAGTATTGAGTTAATTTCAGTTTGATTTCGCAAGGTTAATTTGTAACTTATTTTTTTCACATCGATGGGGATGGGAAAATGTAAAGAGAAAAAATAAATAAAATGCTATACTTTACTTCTTATAATCATTTTTGTTCATTAACCTTTTTGTAAACCTAAACGAAACAATATCCAACTCTTTCAAAAAACTCTAATTATAAGGCTAGAAAATCAGAATCAATACAAAAAACAACTAAATGCTTCCCTGAAAGAAAAGACTCATTATTTTTACTGATTTTCCAGCATAGTTTTAACAGACTTGCCTATTACGATCTACTCAAGACCACGACTAAAATGATGAATGAAATAAAATCTGTACATTTATCATTCTCGTAATAATGGGGAGGGGGGGAATCACAAATAAACATCATTATTAGCAACTACCATTAAAAAATCCTTGATCAATGTCATCTTATAATTTGATACCATTGTGCAAACGTAGAAATTAGGAAGAACAAAAGAAATAGAGAAATCCCCATCAAACCTCACAGTAAGAAATTGATGAAAATCAAATCACCTTACATCGTACTCCCATCCATGAGCAACAACAACAAACTCTATTAAAAGGTACATGAAAAACTACTCCCATAACAACGGGAAAGATCTGATTTCCATCTAAAACCTGACTAATAAGGATGGGGAAATCCCCATTCCCTTCCGCAAGAAGCCAACCCTTTTACTCCCTATAAGCAATCTGGACTTGTCAATGCCAATTTCGACAAGTAGGGGGAGGGGGTATTCCATTTCCCCTCGGGTGTATAGAAGGGGGAAGGTTGTATGACTAATCGGAAGAGAGGGATGAATTGATGTAACTGTTCTCGATTCATCGATTTCTAGGGGGACAAAAGGAAGTCTTCGGCACGTTGTTGCATGGAGGATACGTACGTCAATTGATGCTTGTTTCAGGCGAAAACGGTGTTGGGGTAAATTCCGGCATTAGCTTTCGCAATGGAAACATTGTGTGAAGGAATGTTAGTAATGCCTTAGCGATTTCCTGATATTCTTCCGAAGTCCCAGCAGGCTCGCAATTAAAGATCCAAAGATGGTTTGTAGATGAAATATCTGATTAAAATAAGATTTACCTAATGGAACAATTAGCCTTATGCTAAAGCTACATAATTGGCTAAAAGCGACGAATCTCACATTTGTAAACCACAGTTCAGATGGCGAGAGTTGAATCTAAATTACTATCAGAAGGAAGTTTAGAGTTAGCCAAGTTTATATTTAGCCTTCCGAATTGCTTTGTTCATTTAGACCTCAAGTCTATCGGTCATTTTGAAAAAATGAACTTTTCTGCGAAATTACGTTTTCTCCCCGATTTTTGAAAATATTTTAGAATATGGAAAACCTAGAAATGAATCATTAAATTAGGGGTAAAAAATATTTTTAAAAATCAGAGAGAAAATGTAATTCTGCAGAAATGTCTTCCTTATGTTTTACTCTTTCAGAAGCACTTTTTTTGCATTCATGCAGATAAAATAGTAAAGATTTGAGAATGCTTAATAGAAATTCCATAGGAATATCATGTTCACGAAATAAAAATGGTTTTGGTAGAAGATAGCTTTTATACATATAACAGAACCATCATTATTCCCAATTAGGGCTAATGGGTCCTAAGGTAGAGTACAAGATTGTAAGGAAATCAACTTGCAGAACTTTCAATAAAACTAAGCCCTGGTAATATCTCGACATTGCAGTCCTAACAGCAGCGATCATTGGTGGATTTATATGTTTTCCTGTGTTCCAGTCTAGTGTTTAAAGGCTTTCTCTGGTAGAGTCATTTTGTTCTCATCTAAATTTTTAATAATGAATTGTGCAAAATAGCATTCATAAAAAGAATTCATGCTCATTCTCCCTTTAATTTCAGCCAAGTTCTTTACATAATACGATCTTAAATGGTATGTATGACCTTCAGTGAGATCGAGCTTTGGCCTACGACTCTCAGGACACAAAAACATGATTAAGAAAAGATCAGCACGTTATGGCGTGTCTTGGGTCTTTGTAACATTAAAGCGATTAGGTTTGATAAAAGTGAGAGAGTGAAGATTAAACAATTAGTAGAGTTATGTGATTACATCCCAAATTTGATAAAATTGAGCGACAACAATTGAATTATAAAAATACGTGACTTAACGACCTTTTGTTCCTTATTAAATGAAATTCGTTATTCACCGAAAAATAAGTAAAATGATAAGAATAAAAAATAATTTGTAACGAAGAACACAGCCATCCTGCTAATATGAAATGCAAAATTGTATTAATGGTCTGAACAAATCTTAAGGAGTTTTGCCAGTGACATTGTACTAATAAAAGATCTTAACCTTTATTCTGTGTATCTTTATTCTTAAAGTTAGATGATAATACAACAATAAAGTTCAGTTTTTATAAATACTTGTTTTTCAAAGATGAACCACTGAATGACATTATGTTAATTTAATATAAACTAGTCACGACCTTACTGACTAAGTGATAAGAGAAATTAAAGAGATTGATAAACTTGTAAGACCACACTGTATAAAAAAGTTAAGTAGGAAATATAATTAGTAATATTGTTACTTTATCCAAATGATCTTTTTTTATTGCCAATTTATTCCTTGTTTTTATTCTATCTGATCTTTTTTGTACAGAAAAAACAATGTTGTCGATAAATACGTCACAAATTTAGCTACTGATGTATGATGATTCTTATCGATAGTTATATGTTTAAAAAAAATCTGAACGTGTTCTTCGCATGAATACATTTATTGGGTTACATATTAAAAATAAAAAAGCGCTTGTTAAAGTCTAATAATAGTAATTAAGAAATCATACAAGTTAAAAAATATTTGCTAATTAAAATTCTTACTAAATTTAGAAAAGAGAACATCAATAAAATTTTTAAGTCAGAAAAATTCTAATAATACTTATACATCAAAATGACGCTTTTTTTTCCTGCAACATATTTGTTTTCTTATTTTTAATTGGGTACTAAATTATTATAAAAAGTGTTTTTCCAAAAAAAGCTTTTTCAATATGCCCTTTAAAATAATTTATAGATGCACCGATAAGTGATCTGTGAAATAAAGACAGCAGTAAATCAGAAGACAATTAATACAACCAATTTATCCCTAAAACTTTCATTTATCAGAACCAATTTATTCTTTAAAATGTTTTTTAGGGGATAAAAACTATAGCAAAAATTTTAATCTCATAAATAAATTTTTGGGATTACATAATTTTGTCAATTAGTATTTAAAATTTAAAAATTACGAAATTAAAAATAGCTATTAGTCAAATTAATTTCGTAGGGGAAAAAATCCTTAAATGTGTTGAAGGATAAGATTTTATGAAATAGTTTTCTAAATTGAAAACCGTTTAATTAAAAACGAATTTTGAAATTTTAAAAACTCTTAAAATGAATTTAAATCGAAACTATAGCGTTTCCTTATTAAGATAAAAAGTTTTCTTAAATTTTTAATTGCATCGTTTTAATATTGTATTTCGTTAAAAAATAACGAAAGAATAACAGGAATTAGATAGAGGACGAATATTCTTTTTTTATTGTGAATATCGTTCTGTCTGCAAAACAAAACATTCCAAGCGATGACGTAACGAAAGCCGTGTTAAAGAAACACCAAACGAATATTTTCACACTACATTAAAAAATATATTCAACTTTAAATATCACGGCAACTTTAATCCACGCTAACACCATAAAACGGCGCAAAATAATACTACTGTTTAGTTACTGAGCCATTTGCACGGCAGAGAAAACAACCGAAGCAAATCAAATGGCGAAAATCTACGACGCATAATAAAAGAGAGATAATAATAGGGATCCTAGACAACACGAATTCGCAATTAGCATCGACTTTAATGCGAACCATTTGTCTTTAGTGGTAGTACTGCTGTTGCATAATTTATGAGACTCGCCCTCTAGCGCTTTACGCAGAAACTCAAATGACGGGTTTATCCATTTTATGATATCGTTTGATATTCTGCGATATTTAAAAAATATTATTGCTTAAGAAATAAAATTTATGTGAAAGGAATCGTTAAAAACCCATCTTTTGAACTAATTAACCGATTATAGGCGATGATAATAATAATAGATTAATTTTTAGCAGTCTGCAGAAATGGCATTCAGATTTAAGCTCGGATTGTTCTGAAATTAATGAAATATATAACCGAGGGTTTATTTTCTGGAATTAATTTTTTGAAGTTATTATCTTGGAGTAAATGGGGTGCAGTTAAGTTGTTTTATTATGAATGCCATTCAAAGTTAATAGCCCACGCTATAATAATTTTGGAACTTTATTGCATAGTGTGTCTCAAAAATTCCAGATACTTCAATTAACTTTGAAAATACATTTCACTTAAAAGCTGCTATGTGTCATAAATGAAAATTACGTTTCATTAAATTCGTTTAATAAAATTTTACGTATGCAATATTTTTTAATTTATTGAACGTAAAATTCTTTTGGTGTGGAGGGAAGGTTACTTTTGTGTCATTGGATCAGTTAATAACCGTCTTATGAATATTATTTTATTATAACAACGTCTTTCAAAAATTGAGTCATAAATTTGAGGAAAAAATTTCGAAAATAAATAGTTCTTATAAACAATAGATGTAACAAATATAAAACATTTTAATAAGCTAAAAATTAAGAAAGTTTTCTGCAAATTAAGTTGAAGAAAACAATAAAATATACGAGGAAATAAAAGATCTTTAGTAGTGATGCATAAATTACATCATATGAAATATTGCAATGAGTTGCATATTAAAATAGCTCACATTTAACAAGTAACACAAAAAGAAAAAAAATAGAATTTAATAAGCAAGTAAAATAATTTTCCTTTTCCTATGAATTAAAAATGAATTTCTGCCAATGAATAAAATTAAAAACAAATGATGGTTTATTTGTAAATTTAATGCTCGTCTAAAACGGCTATAAATGAAACATAAATCACGATTACATAACAAATTAAGAAAATTAGTCAGATTGCATTGAAAAAAAAAAAAAAAAAAGGAAGATTCATTACATTTACTGCTTAAAATAAATCCTCCTAAAATGCATAGTATCCCATCTGAAAAGTTTAAAATGAAATGGGCAGTAAATCTTAAACGCAGACGACCATTTAATTTTAAAACTGTTGAATTCGAAAATTTCTTTTCATGAATCACCGTATTATCAAGCAATAAAGTACTCGTAACATACAAGTATATAAATGCAATGCATTACTCATTTTGAAGTTCTAATTGAATAAAAAAGACTATTTTTGAGAAAATAATAAAAATTAAATATAAATTAAATTATTAAATGAAAGTCAAAAGTACAAAATGTTGAAAATTCATGTTTTTAAGATTTTATAATGCGAAGGTAAAAGTTCTCATACTCTGAATTAGAAATATTTTATTTCGAATTTAGATCATCATAGAACGCAAATATTTCGAGTAAAGGATTTCTAAGTGACTTGAAGAAAATTTGACGAAACAGAATAATTTTTTCAAGGTGTTGTCACTAAAAATATTCAGCAGCTTTTATATGTAAAATAAATGTTTCACAAATGGTACAAAATTATAAAAACTTTTAATGTTTAAACTCAAAAATAACTTCAAACATGAGAATTCTTTTCATAATTTTCTAACAAATCAAAATTAATTCAAGACTTATTAATGAAAAATATACAAGAAATACATGAAAAATATATCATAACATAATAAATAACAATTTCTTCATTAATTTTAGACATTTCTGATGTAATATTTATACTTTTTTAAAAAGAATTACTGTCCTTTAGTAGGAAAATACCTTTAGGGGGAAAAAAGCTGGTATCATACGCAACAGAGATGAAATGTTTAATTTATACATTTTCACGATTTATTTTCGAAGATTTATGAAACAAATGCAAATACCGAAAGAAAAGTAATAAACTCTATCGATTCATAACAATAAAACAAGATTAACTAATAATTGAAATATTAATCATTTGCGAATAATTTAATATGATACTTTTCTTTATTAACTTTAAGCTAAATGCATTATTAGGAATAAAATTCCCATTTCCGAAAATAAATGTTTTATCGTCCAAGTACGTAACTAATTTTATTATCCTCGTTCGTTCTTAACCATTAATCAATGAATAAAATCATGATAGTTAAGCAAAACTATTTTAATGCTTGACGAAAAATTCTTCTAGTTCGTAATATCAAAAAGATTAAATACTTTTGTGTCAGATAAAGATGAACGACCTTTTAAAACTGCGATAATGTGTTTCTTTACGGGAAGATTAAAATGGAGCTTTTCATAAAAGTTAGATAAATGGCGTCAGCTCATTTTGAAAAATATGAAAAGTTTAAAATGAATACAATAATAGAATTTCGAGTAAGATAAATTTTTTTCTCTATATATTGTATTATAACTATGTAACCAAAACTTAAAAAAAGAAATATTAAACATATTGTTAACTTTTCATTTAAATTAATAAATATCACAAATTCAAGTAACTTTAAAAATGAAATTTATTGAATAAAGTTATAATCAGAATTATAATGCAGATGGTGGAATATTTAGAGAATTCAAATCTGTAACTAAATACAAATATTTGTTTCCAGCACAATTCCCAATCAATGAAAGTTATAATTATAAAATGATTATTAATTTCAATAATTGTGTTAGCTATATATTTATGAATTTAATTAATGTTTCCTTAATATTGTTTTTAGAGGAAAATGATTAATGCAACAATGTTAAAAGCAGTTTCCAACCAAATGAATAACCTATTGCACAAAATTAACTATTTTCTTTACTCTTATCATATTCGTGAAATAAATAAACTCAATGGTAATTATGCAAGCTAACATTGGTGCAACACATATTTAGAGAAATCGTTTATATCACATTTATAATTAAAATGATAGTTAATCCAATATAAATTGTGTGTGTTGTTTGGTAATAGAAAATATTCAAAATGATTGAATTAAGATCTATGAGTAATAATAATCATTCTTTTTTGTTTATGAATGATTTTGGGTACTGCAAAAAATTAACTTTAGTTATTGCAAATGCTGTTGAATTTTGTTAAGAATTAAATAAAATCTGGTGCTTTGACAAAAGATAATTTTAAAGATATTTCTTTAATAAATCATTCGAAACAATAATTTCCAAAAATACAATACAAAATAGTAGAAAAGTTTTATAACAGAAATACTAAATTAATTTTTTTTTCTTTTACATTAAGTTATATTTTAAGAGCAGTAAAAAAAAAAAAAAACCATCCTTAACACGATTCGGCCCTTGCTAGTATGAAACAAAAACGTCACTTGTTGCTTGATCAAACTTTAACAAATAATATTTCATCGTGTTTTATTATTATTATTTTTAAAGTTTTCCACTAGTCTTTGCTACTGTACTTTTTTGCGTTATCTTTTTCAGTTGATCCTCGTTCGCCCCAAAGGGAATTTTTTTTCTCCTACTGATCCACTTTCGCGGAAGTTCGGTTAGTCGCTTGGATTATTACGTGCTCTCTGGACATTATTGCGAGAGGGAAAAGAAAATGTAAGCAGGGGAAAAAAACATTTCTGGAAGAGAGAGTGTACCATCGATTTATTAACGAATCGGAGTGCTTTTTGCTCAATCATTCGTTTAAGTGTGTTTGATCGTGGATTTTTAAGGTAAATGTTTTAAATAGAAAACCATTCATACTATTTTTTTAAAAGAAGGAAACCATTTAAACAAAAGTTTTAAGCTAAGTAATATAATTGTGAAAAAAAATAGAGTCAATAAAGACAAAAGTCTAATTTGCTTATATTGCAATTTTAACGTGTATTTACAATTGTAACGTGTTAAAAACTTTAAATACTTTTGAAACTATACAAATAATTTTTTTGAAATAAACATTGATGTATTGATGACTCAAAACAAAATGGCGTGTTTTTAAATGATCATTCTAATATAAAAATAAAAATCACCTACCAATGAATGGCTATTTTTGAAAAACTCTTATCAGGAACTCATATTTCTTCATATCAGAGTCATTTGGAGAAATACCTCTTCAATAACTAAGTATTGATACATTTTTGTATTTTCTATTCTACATACTCACATACATACGACAAAACCTCAAATTTTTCTTAAAAGAAATGCAGCTTTCTTTTTACAGGAAAAAATTAATAAAACCAATAATTTTCATGGTCATAAATAATCGCATACACGAAATATACAAAACTCTCAAAACTCTATTCTACATACTCATTATCATTGCAAGTCAGTTTTTACACGTGATTTAAAAATAAATTTGATAAAAGTTTTCGTACAATCGAATAGTTCAACTTGTAAGGAATCTTATTTAAAAGTGGCCACGGTAGCCGAGTGGTCATGATCACTGCCGTTTTCGTCCAATCGTGTTTTCGAGTCCTGATGTCACTGAAGACCAACCATTTAGCGGGGCTGATTTATGTTAAATCTGTCGAAGTCCTTCCGTTGACATGGAGTCGAAGTTTGTAGGGATGGATGCCAACTCAAGTGTCGTTCTCGTCAGTCGACCAAAATTCAAAAGTACGCCGTGAGTAAAAGTACAGCCCTCGTGTTGCTTCTTAGTGCACAACATTAATAAACATTCAATCAAAAAATTTTTATTTAAAAATCGACCAATGTTTGTTATTCTACACAAAAGCTGAAGTTATCACGCAAAGCATCTTATATATCTAACAAAGCAGTTTCAATTAAACACATTCTAAGGAAAATTATTACTTCATTGTTCTCTTATTTTTGACTACAGAATACAAAAAAATAATTCAAATTACCCTCTATTCCAATAAGTATATCGTCCAGTTGGAGAGGAAGAAGTCGATACTATTGAAATAAGCGTATAATATCTCTCTTTTACTGATAGAATCATGTAAGTATATTTCAATGAATATAATTTAAATAATATAATTTAAACTATTTATAAGATTAATAATACATGCGTTAATTATTTTCAGTTAATGATGGGAATCCTTTTCAATTAGTTAAGTTTATCAGATCATTAATTTCTTAATGCAAAACTATATTTTTCATTTTGATAAATTTGTATTCAAAATCTCCAATTTTCCTTAAAATACGCATGTGTTATTTTTTTAAAAAAATTACTACTAGTTTGGAAATAAAAAATTTTAAATTTAATCAATCTTGGTTGGCAGAAGAATCAGTTAAGAATTTAAAGTATCTTTTTTCAATCGCGCATATATATGAAAAAACCATGCCTTTTTTTTAAAAAAAAAAAAGTTTTCAAGGGGAAAAGACAACGAGATAAAAAATTTAGCCAGCAAGACGCGATTATAAATCAAACTTGAAGGGAAAATATGTGAAGATGAAATAACAATTTTAAAACGTAACAATTCATAAAGATAATAATAATAATTGTGTTTGCGTTCTAACGAACTTAATGAATCAGATAATAATTTTTACTTAATTTTATTTGGAAAGGTGAAAAAGAGAAAAACAAGCATTATTTTGTCGTAGAGCATTTTCTGTCGTAATTCTGTTACTCAGAAGAAAAACAAAAAGCACATGAACTAACTAATAAGCAACATTGTATATGATATAACAAGATCTTGCAGATGTAAGACATATTTTACCGTCAACACATGTAATTAACAAAAGAGAAAACAGGTAGTTACGGCCGCTAGTCGACATTATTTTGTACTCTTATACAAACATGTTTTTCTGTGTATCAATACACAGTCCAATTTTCTCTGACAAAATAACGAAGCTGTTGAAAAATATTTTTTTTTTTAAATGGGTATGCAAAAAATGCCCGACAAAAAGTAGAAAGAAGATACACAAGATGCAATGGTAATGGATTTGTACTATTTCATTACTCATACAATAACATATGGGCAAAATGTTTTTATTAATTTTGTATATATTTATCATACGTCTGAAAATTCCATGACAGTACTGTATTTTCAGAATCTTGTTCTTTTAATTAAATAATTGATTTTTGAACTGGATTTTTTCAGACTTATAATAATTCTTATTTAAAATACGTTCAATGCGCTATTCAAACTTTTGTGAAAAGCAGGAATTGGATCCCAAATCGAGGAAAAAAATTTTTTTTTTAATGATAATTGCATGAATTTTAAAAGAGAATAACAATGCAGCTTTTTAAAATAAAAGGTTAAAAGTAAAGTTAGTTTTCAAAACAGGCCATAAATAAAATTTAAAATTTTGCCCTTAAAGATATTAAAATGTTTGGCTTTTTTTTTATGAAAATTTTATTCTGTTGAATAATATTAATACTTACTTGGTCGACAGACATGAAGCCAGAATGATACTATATTCGTATTACTTGATATTCTACGGCGATTAAACGTTTGATATAGACCTAAAAAGAGACAAAGAAAGTTTGATTATTACATTTGAAAGATATGTATACAAATAACTTTCTTGGAGACGGCAATAATAATCATCAGTATTATTTTCTAAAATTAATCATCAGTATCATTTGTTAAAATATTAGAAAGCACTTCTTACTCTTGATGATAAAGCGAAATATTTTCAAACACTCCCAAATGAAACATGTTGCGGAAACAAAAAAAAAAAAAAAAAAAATTAAATTTTCCTTTTTCAAAAACAAAATAAAAAAGCGCACATCACAAAATCAAGCGCCCTTTCTGAATTAATATTAATAGCTTTAACTTCCAAATGAAATATAAGCACGTCGGTAACTCATAATAACAATTCTATCATTTAGGTATAATTATTTAGCATAATTATGACGTCACCATTTTTTCCAATTCTTAAAAACAAAATTCTCGTGCAACAAACAATCGGTTCTCAACTCTTGTTTAATTTAACTACTCGAAACTACTTAATCAAAAAACCAATTCCATTCAATGAAAAACAATCAATCTTAAGTCGTACTAGACTGAAAAAAAAATTACTATTGTTCCAAGTACATATAAAAATTCTTACGGCAAATTAAATTCTAGGGAATGATTATACAGACGATTTTTCGACTTTTTTTTTGCCCCTAATGTAAGAATAATGATTAAAAAAACACACATTCGCTCAAGGACGGTTAAGGTTACAGACGATGGAGAATAGAATAGAACATTTATTTAAATTTCAGAGAACATTCTTTCATTGTTTGCTCAAAGTTCTCTTTGTGAACGTCAGAATATATTTATTTTTATCAGTATATAAAATATCTCGAACAAAATTTTTTTATTTTGAGATTGCATGACGCCTCTAAATACAAATTGGCCACCGCTGAGATTACGTCATCGTTCAAAAACACCTGCCCTCAGTGACACACCTGCTTAAAAAGAACTCCCACGCTCCACACTCAAAATGATAAAATATTGGCAACAAAATGTATATCTTTCATCATGTTCTCAAGTTGTTAAGATAAGATAAAAACTTGATTGTCAGAGTCTTACAGATGGCTAACAATTTTATTATGTTCCATATCAGTATTTTCCTCCGAAAATTACTAATGGAAACATTAATATGAAAAGAAACAAACGAAATCTTCCCAAATTAAACACTCAAAGATGCTCAAGAGTAGATAAATAGCGAAAACAGCTCTATTATTTGAACAGTTTCTGAAGCGGCTGCTTGGCTTAATTAATGCTAAGTACACATAACCTATTCTTACAAGTAGTTAAAAATGTTGTTGGCTACTTAATACGTGCCATAAAACAAGCATTAAGAAGTATTTTATATCTGCAACCCAGCATTAGGGCGCATGTTGTTGATATTGAGTAATGATAAGGTTGTAGTAAATTGATGGTTGATTTATTCCCATGATTTAAAAAAAAATCATTGACACATGAAAAATAGTGCTATTTTATATTTCATCTTCTGATGAAAATTCCAGATAGATTTTGATAAATTAACTTTTAATTTTACTATTTTATGTGTTTATGACAGGGTGGGGGCATTCCTAAAATCCCCCCCTCAATAAATCATGTTTTTCGAACAATTCACTTACACTTATCAAACAAATCCAATATTATCGATTGCATATTTCATTTTTTAGAAGAAAAAAAATCAGAAAAAAATTAAAAATGGTGAAAGAAACAATGAAATAAATATTTAGGAAAAAATAGTTATGTTAGTGTTAACATACATTTAATGAAAAGTTTTTATTATCCATCATCAATACAAAAGCTTCCAAAAGAAAATAATTTTTGTTTATTTTCAAGTTTTCAGAAAACTATAAAATTGACATAGGTAACTTTTGGTCAGAAAATTTAATCTATGAGTGAATTTCTTCGTTATACTTGAACTTAACTTTAATTATATCTCTTTACATACATACATATTATATCCTAATTCATATACATACAAGGATACATACATACATCTCAATCATATATATACACATATACATATATCCTCGTAATTGGAGTTACACATATCTCAATCTATACATACATACATGAAGGTCCTAATCATATACATACATACATACATATACATATCTTAATTTATATTGTTGAGCAGCAGCGTTGTTACACAGTTACATATACCCTTTAAATCATACTGCTGCTATATCCAATCCAGGGCATACAAGCATATATATATATATACATATAAGTGGGTTGGCTTCCTTAATTAAAGTAGAAGTATATACATATATATACATCTCTAATCTATACAGGTACATGCGGTTATACATATACATTTAATTTCATAGTATATATATATATATATATATAAAAGGTTGTATATACATGTATATATAGTTATATATACATATACATACATATAGAAGGCTACATATATATACATCTTAATCACAAGGGCATCCAAATTGGCATACGCTACATATATCTTTAATTATATATATGTTACGGCAGCTGGTGTATACGTATATATATATATCTTAATATATATATATATATATATATATATATCTTAATTTGATATATATATATATATATATATATATATATATATACATATATATATTCAATTATATATATATATATATATATATATATATATATATATATATATCTTAATTATATTTATATATATATATACATATATATGAAAACCAAGAAATTAATTTGCATTGTTACTGAACGTTACTATATTTTTTCTTGATTTTCTTGAAAAATTAAAATAAAGCCTTAAAGGTAGGGTTTTTTTTCCCCTCTTGTGGATTGTTTTAATAAGTGTGATTCTTTTTTTAAATCATCGAATTCTGTAACTTTTAATGCAAACATATTTCATTAAAATAAAAAACCTGTTGCTTGAATTTGAATAAAAGAAAGCTGAATAGCCGAGTCAATAATTTACATAACTATTTCCGAAAGTTACTTAGTTGAAAAAACAGAAATGTACGATTACCTATTCCTAGTGATTTATACATGTGCGTGTGGTTACTGTTGCGTGCGAAAGTTGAGTATGGAGTAATATCTTTTATACACGACGGCAAACTAATCAAATATTTATATATCAGATGAATAAAGAGGGGTAAACAACTTTCTATGCATCGATTAGAGTTTTCGAAAAGGGAATATTAACTTCCAAATTATATATTGAATAATTTACAAACTATATTTCTTAATGACAATGTTGTTTGAATGTATCTATGTGTGAGGAAATATCCCCATACATTAACGTATATTTAAGAGATCTGTTTGTATACGTAGGAAACTTAGTGATGTAATTTAAATTATTTGTTTAGAAAAGACATTTTTTATAAAATTAGAAGATAAAGGTACATTTAATTAATTATTTTTAAAAATTTCGGTATTCGGTGAGTTGTGATAAAATAAAATTTTAACACAATTTTCTTTTATGCAAATGCATGTAGATCAGAATTTCATCTGTCATTATGTGTTTTCATTATGTTTTTGAGAATCATTTGTCGCAAGGCTTATTATGAGTGAGTGATGGTGAAATTTAATGGCGTCAGATCTGGCTGTGCTCTGCAAAACAAGGAGTAATTGGGATCTAGACGTTTGAAATAAACGGGAAAAAAAAAGATATAAACTGTTAAAAAGAAGGAGGGTCGAAAATAAAGAAAGATCGCTATGATATCCCGGGGGAGGGGTGTAACCTGTTTACCACGACAGTAAAACCCATGGGGTAGGGAAAAGATTACTAAGGAAGGATTACTATTTTCCTGCAGAAGGAAAGCACCTGAGAACTTGTAAAAGTATAAAGAATAATAAGACTTCGTTATATTGTTTACATGATGCTTATAGTGAAGAACTAAAAATATTTGCACTTACCGCCATTACACACTACTAGAATTACACTTAGATAAAGATTGAAATGAAGGTTAGTTATCAGTATTGATAAGAAACCTCCATGACATTATGCAATCGATAAATAAAATAGTATATTATCTTTGAAGCTTTTTAAAAAAAATTGTGATTTTTCAAATGAAAATGGTGCACTATTGCTTACTAATTGCTATTAATAAGTTTTTAAGTTAAGAAATGCATTTAAATAAAACTTTATATCAGATATTGCTAATACATTTTAGCAAAACCAGGATATTCTCCTTTAAAAAATTATCGTAGAGTTTTGTTTTGTTTTTTAATTCTATCGATTTTCAAAAAGAACGAAGAAAACGTCGATACCTTAATTTGTGGAAAATATAGGATGATTATAACTTTTTTGTAATATTTTAATCCTCGGAAAAAATAGTTAAATCTGCTAATTATTTACTTGCATTTGTGAAAGTCTTCTATAATAAACAGGAAGCATTTTTTCATAAATTTTAAGTAATATAACTACACTTTATAAAATAACATATAAAAATAGAATATATATATCAAAGGTCTATATTCTAATAAAATTTTAGATTTCCCTCATAGTTTATACATCAGAACAAGATGAAGTAAACAAAAATTAAAACAACACATTATTTATCTTCATCATCATTATTTATTTATTACTACTATTATATTATTTACTATCAAATGGCGTAGATACAGTATACGCCCAGGTGCTAAGTATTCTTTTATCGCCAACTTTATATCCGTAGAACCAAGACTTCAAGCAATCGCCATGTACGAAATTTGGCATGGAAAGCTTCTCGACAAAAAAAAAAGAGGCGCCAATTCGGATGTCTTTATTATTATTGAAATAATTAATACATGTATGCGACTAAATTACATAAATAACCAGAAATTTAATTATTTATTAACAAAATACAAGTAAGTTACGTATAACACGAATTATTGTTATATATTGACACTGCCATTATAAAGCAAAATTCGACACTCTCGTAAATACCCCCCCCCCCCATCCGTTTCAACAAGCATCATCCCTCAGAACAAACCTTCTCATCATAAAAATAAAATACTGACATTCAAAACCATAGTTCTAAGGGCACAAAAAGGCAAAATTGGTCCTCTTCTCCAGTTAATGACACGTACTATCCCGCCATACGTCGGCGCTCTTAAATTGACCAATAAAATTCTTATCATCGACGCATTCCATCGGAACCGGCAACCCCCTGGTCATCGCGCAGCAATGATTGACCATTAAACACGGCAAACATCATGTAACTGCCTTGAAATATAGTCAGCGAGATGCTTTATGAGCTGTGGCAGACTCGAGATGTTATGTGACTATTTATTTGGCTGGGGAAGCGATTTGCTCTTTATTTTAGTAAGTAAGGACCAGTATAATGGGGTTTTGCAGAGCAATTAGGACTTATTGGTTCTTTTTGTGACTGGGGGATTATGTCTTCATTGGGAAGTAAAGGGGCAGTTGGGAGATAGTAAAATGGGAAATAATTCTGTAGTAATGTTTTTTAAACCTCTTGGTGGAAAAGGAACCAAGTCTTTCTCTCTCTCTCTCTCTCTGTATATATATATATATATATATATATGCGCGTGTGCGTGAAATAGATGAGGTAAAAGGACGATGCAAATTCTGTTACAATCATGGTTGGAAAATAAAAACTAATTCTTCGAGTAAGTTCCATTTATCTCATTTTGAATGAGAAAGAGCGAATGTTACATCGAGACAATGGTGGATGCGCGTCCACTCGCTTCCGTAGCTAATTTAAAAGATCGATAATAGTTATTACATCAAGAAAATTGCAGAAGCCACATGAGTATTTTCGCCTTCGTGGCAAAAGCAAAAGAGACAGAACTCTTCACCAGTCTGGAATTTAAATGCAAGGATTTCTTCAGATCCCGTGGTATTAGATTTAGGGATCTTTAGGTATTTTATATGCAGAAAAAAAAGTCTAGAACAGATTAACCTTACGGGTTTGAAACGATTGGATATTCTGATTCATGTTCATTTATAAAGCGTGATTACATTAGAAGCTCAAATGGATTTGTATCAGAATTATAGAAAATAAGATAAACTTCGCTCTAGAAGCGTTAAGGTGTATGAAAAATTAGAAAATTAAATTCAGGCGAAATTATTATATATACATACATACAAACAAACACACACACACACACATATACACACACAATTCAAAGTTCGTGTCTTAATGATCTAGTTTCAGAATTCCCACAAACGAAAGAATTTATTATGTATCATATATAGTTTAAATTTATTTAAACATTTTTTACAAAATCTGTTGGTAATTTTACAATTTTTGTTTACTATAGAGTTAGTATTTATACTATGGTATTTTTCAAAAAGCTTTTGTTTACGGTGGGAAATCTTAGTCAGTACGCCATATGCTATTTTTTTCATGGAATAAGAATGTGAATGTTTGTTTTAAAAAAAAGTGTTTACTTCATATTCCTATCTATGATTATTAATAAGATATGTATTTATGTTTGTTTAAATTTTAGTAAGTTATTTAGAAATAGTTATCTTTAACTATATTTTATTTTATATTCCTGCATGCTATGTTTTGGAAATATTGTTTTTTCCGTTTATCCTAGTTCCTTGTTTTGTTTATTCATTTTACCAATTTCATTACAGCTATGCAGGATGGCTAAGATCCTTTAAGTTGTTTTTAAACCACATCTCAGTCCAAAGCCTAAGACAACAAATTTTAGTTACTTTATATCCTTGCTTTGTTTCTCTTTATCTCTTTCAAACTTGAAACGCATTAAAAAAAAATCATGTCTTTGATTTATCTTTTTAATGTTTTAGTCCATTTTGAATCCTAATTCTAAAAATTTAAATAATATTCAGAATTTTATAATCCAATTTTGTTTTCATTCATGTATGATTTTGATATTTTTAGATAATGGTTTATAAACAATATTAGTATTCACAATCATATTACACATTTTACTACCTATATATAGTGACTGATTGATATAATCATAATTTGCTTGATCTGTAAAATATAGACTAAGTGATACACAATTATACAGTCCAATTCACTAAATTAGGTCCGACTATTTAGTTTAATGTAATTAACACAATCCACTACTGATATAGCTTCTATCGGAATAATTTAGTTACAGTGACTGAATTATAGAATATAATCTAATTGAGCCACACAAAGAGAGAGAAGATAATCTTTTTGCACTTCTATATTTCGTATATTTTCACATATGTTTAATTTACCAATTCTCACTCGATAAGAATATATAATAAAATTATTATTTTATATCCACAACATGTTTCAAATATTTATGAAATTTGCTATTCTAAAGAAATTGATCACTGTTAGACCAGTTATATAAATACTATAACTAATGTTGTAAACATTTTATGGAAAGGCGTGTTAGAACAATTTGCTGTAAGGATAGATGTATATATTTATTTTGTAATCAATTTCTTGAAAATTCTTAATTAACAAGAAATTTTGCATTCATTCTAATTTCTTTTTTAGAAAGGAATTTCAAAATGGAACTAACGAGTATAACTACTATTGCAATATATTTTAATATTAGCAAGCTCTTAATTTTTCTATAGTTGTATATAAAAAAAAAGTTACGTTTTTCTGTAAGTACAGTGTCCTTTTTTTAAAAAAAATATCAAGTAACAACTATAAAATCTCGCATTTTTTCACGGCATAAAAATCAAGTTTTTCTTTTTTAATTTAAAGTTTTTCTGTTACAATATCCAACATTTGTGAAAATCTGGGGGGGGGGGACCCCTAGGAAAGAGTAAAAGTTAAAGGACTAGTATTTTTCGAGTCAAAATATGAAATGACATAAGATTATTTCTAAATGTCTGATTTGCATGTAGTTTGTGAAATTATAAGGCAAATAAAATTGGAAGCCATTTTCATAAGTTTTAACTTTTTTTTTTCATTTTAGCTGATGCTGAATATAGAATCTTTAACGATTCTGGATAAGATTGGTAGAAAGATAACTGACAAAAAAAATTCTGAAAAATACCATTAAATGTAAATTAATACTACACAAAGCCCATTCTTAAAATATACAGAAAATTAAATTTCCAATCCATTAGAGCAAGAAATGCATCACAATTGCCTACCTCGTCATTAGATACATTTATTATAAGAATTTGAACTACTTTAACTTTCAATGAGTACTAAAAAATAAATATTTTTCTGCAAGTTTAAAGAACTCTCTACGATAAAACATGTAAAAGACGTTATTACAAGTCTAAGGTAATTATAGAAAGCTTCATGAATGGCTAATCAAACGTGATCCGTTTACAAATATATTATTTAAACGAGACTTGTACGTAAATATGATAAAGACTACAGTGAAAGGAATTCATAAAATCCATAATTGTAAAATGTTGGTTGTTTCGGAGGTAAATTTTGAATTATTCATGAACTGGTTAAAATTTTAATGATAATGCGGCATTTTTAAGCAGTATTTTGTATCACAGACCATTTTCTTTGTTTTTTCATTTATTTTAGTTAATTAATGCCGAACAAAAAATGTACAATTGGTTACTGATGATGTGATAGAGATAATGGATTTTTTTTTTATTTCAGAAGAAACAGATGTAGCTATGCTGCGCCAAACAAAGATATGAAATAAAACACGAAATCTAAAATAATCAGGAGAGATAAAACTTCACAAAGTCATATGACGAAAGGATTAAGAAATCTAAAATTGTAAGAAATAATATATCAGTGATGGTAAAGAAACGAGTGTCGAAAACATGGAAACAAATCGAAGATAGATAAGTAAAACGCAATCACTAAGGTCGATGACGATTTTTCTTTGATTTTAAAATAGGAGAGTTTTCAATTTAGTACATAACATCCACGAGCCAATGATCCTCGACATCGTATAGGCTATTGATGACGAATTTTGAAATTATAAAATTACAGTCAAAAGATGAAGAAATATTTTAAGGTAGTTTTACATGACAATATATTTTTCTCCTGGAAACAGAGAATCTTATTTTTAGGTGTTTGTTATTCATGTGAACTTTTCTTTTCCGCTCAAAACAGGACATACACTAAGTTTTAGATGAGAATGCGTGTTTTCAAAAAACAAGAGGGAACACGTGGAAACTAAAATAATTTATATAATCTTATATTTTTCTGAAGTACAAATTTGCTGACCTATATTTGATATCGATGAAAAAAAAAAAAAAAAAAATTTACTTTGGTAATTAACATAGCTTTAAAGATTGCGACCCGTAACTGGGTTTTTCCGCTCGTCCATACGAGAAAAAAATATTATTTCTATATTAGTGATTTTTCTGAATTGTTAGAGAGTTGAGTTTTTTTCTGAATAAGGGACATTTCGACATCTAAAGTTGTGCTTAGGGACTACGGGAAGGACCCCTTAAAAATAAGGCGTGTGGTCACATCAGGGATGGAGTAACTCCGTTTCAAATACCCACTTCATCCAACGTGTGACTTCCGAATGATTTAAGTTATAATTTTTAGAGCTACGCAAAGGACTGTAAGTGACATAAGTAGAAACTTTTCTTGATCTAAAAAATTTTAAAGATGGCATATGAATTTGTATTTCATTCTCCCAAATTCTTCATGTCACGTCTGACTTAAGAAACTCAGATGGGAAGGTGAATTTTAGGTGAAGGTTATTCTTTGGCTGACTCTAATGATCTCGGATACTTTGGAGCCCCTACCAGGACTAAAGAGAAACAGTGAGCCTATATTCTTAAGTATCACTATCTTCGCCTAGTATAAAAGAATAAGATCCAAATTCTAAATATGCATAATTTTATTTTTCGAAGAAAAATGCACGAATAATAGGATGCATAACGTAATACGAATAACGTCCACAGGATGGGTTTTAGGAAATCGGATCTTGAAACCTAGGCCTTCGCTCTATGAATCCCAGCCTCTGTTCTCAATTTGAGAATTCATTCAAAATACGACGAAAAGTGAAATGTTGATTCAGGTAGGATGAATAAGGCTTCAAGTGAATAACTCAACTCAACTTCCTTTGGTTGATACTTGTATAAAAACAACTTTCCTTACGAACTTTATTTTCTAAAATAATTAGGAACAAAGTTAATACATCAACGAATAAACTTCCAGCACTTACGGAAAAATCTACACATTCGGGGGGATGCTCCAAGAACATCTCTCACTCCTACCAATTCAATGCACATCCCCGACCTTCTTTTTGTTGGGGGAGCAACCAACTCTCTCACCAAATCCCCCTTTTAAAAAGGAATATCCCTTTCAACTCCAAAAAGCCAGAAAGCTGGAGATATCGTATTACACTCGAAACATTTGGCTCGTGCAGAGTAAAATACAACCGAAAGAAAAAGTAAAAATCGAACATTTTGCAGTCATTTCTACCTAGACTTGTTGATGCATTGAAAAAAGGGGGGAAGGGGGGCCCGGCGCGGAGGCCTCTCTATCTAAAGCTGTGCACCACGCAGGTGAAAATAGGCACGAGTCTGCAACAGCTGTAAAGCGAGGAATAACGGCTCTTCAAATTGCTACCAGAGATGGGGGGGGAGTGTGGTATTACTGTACAATCCCCTCCCTTTGGGCTCTTCGGAAGATATCACCTGCCACGAGTCGGTCTCAACTGACATTACAGCCATACGAGCCCTAAAGTGCATTTTCTACAGGAGAAATACAGGCATATTTTAAGAAATTAAAATTTAGTTGTCGAATCCCAGAAAAAGGAGCATCATAAAAAGGGGCAGACGAGAATTTGGGGCCTTACGTGAAGCCTCCTAAAAATTTTGAATTAATTTTTGCAGTAAATATCAATTTACTAGAAATAAATTTTTGATTGGCCAACAAGGTAAGACTAGTCGGTTATCAGTAAAACAGTATTAATATAAGTGTTTGTTTTGGAGCGATTTGCATGCAGGAGCTGATTAAACATTTTCATGATCAAGTATTTTCGTAATCCTCTTTGGGCCAATAATCTCTTTGTCATTAAGTCAAAGGCCATGAACCCATTTTTCAGATGTACTCTTTCAATGTCATGGACTCGCTTCCTTAAAACACAGATGAATAATATATATTTAAAAAAAATACGGTAACGTGATATTTGTGTTTCTTTCTTCTAGCGTAAAATAAAAATACATAAACAATCAACATCCTTTAAATAATAATACATCAATATATGACACATGAAATGTTTTAAGTAAATTTTTTTTTATTAAATACATGTTGGTGTGATGAAAGTTATTAACCTTGATTCTTAGTGATATATTTAATTCATGCAATTCATACTTCTGTACTTTACCACATTCATCTATCAGAATTTGAAAGAAAAGATTGACTTAAATATCAATCAAGATAAAAGGTAATGTACCGATTTCTTCTTATGCAACGCCTGCAGACTGTTTCTTCAGAACTTCAAAAGACATGAATACCCATATAGATGTCTACTTAAGATCCTGTACCAGATTCGTGATATTGTTAAACACGAATTAAATATGCTTACACAAGAACTTCTCCTACCAAAGAGTGTCTTTTTTATTTTAGACTAATTAAATAAACAAAGTTTTATATTATGGTGCGAAAGAAAAAACCCTTAACCGGTACATAAAAATGTTCTTCTAATAATATCATTAAGTTTTAAATTATAGTTTCGAATAGATTTTTAGCGACTTTTTATTCATGTTTCCATTTGACATATTGTCTGATTATAAATCGAACTTACAATTTTGCAAAGAAGTCCATTTGCAAAAGAATGAATTTCATTAGCACATTGACAGGTTTTAGAGTTCAAAACCAGTTAAAACTGTAAGTTAATTTTCGAATTCACTATCAATACTGACATCAAATATTATTTGGTACCGAATAACAAATATTTTATATTGAAAATGGTAATATAGCTCCAAGTTATTAACGATTAAAAAAAACCTAGATAAAAAAAAAATTAAAAAAAAAAAAAAAAACATGTTATCAATGATTAATCTAATAATAAATTGATGTATTATTTTTGTAAATACATATACTATGAAGCCATAATTTTGTTCCAAAGGGTATTAAAAATTTGAAAAAAAAATACAAATAAAATTTAAAAAAAAAATAGAAATATATCTTGGGAATTCATTACAAAATGGTTTTAGCATACAAATATAATCAGACTGTATGTTCTCTTAAGAGAAAGAAATATTGCGGTGGAAGGTACATTATAAATATTATTTACAATGAACATTAATATTAAAGTATATTAAATTGTCAAATTTCTGAAGATAAAAGAGCTTGTGGTTAGAATGAACCTCTAACCCAAGGAGAAAGAAAAATCGTGATATTTTTTGTACTTTATTATACTATCTTACTTTTTTACACATTGTTAACTACAGCTGTTTTTTTTTTTTTTTTTTTTTTTTCTTACTTGCATTTAAAACGGATTCCAATTTTAATTCACGCAAAAAAAAATTTAAAAAAATCGTTTTATGAATGTTTCTTAAATTCACATTCTTTATCATGTGTAAGTAAAATTAATGCGATACAAAATCCAAAATAAATACAAAATTCTACATTCCGAAAATTAAAAAAGAATGTTTATTTATTGTTAATTCAGCAATTCCAATTACTTCGATTCCAATCATAAAAGCAAACAATGCATGCAATTTGTTGAACCGAACGCAATTTAACCAAAGAGTACCAAATTAATTACTTTCTTAAACAAAAGTAATTAGAAAAACTAATTACTTTATATGAACAGTTATTAATTAATAACATCCGAAGCATGTCATATATTATGTCAACATTGCAAACGGCTGCTTCAAGTACCACGGGCTTGTTGCCAACACGATGAAAGAAATATCACTATGGCAACTGGTATGTGTTTCTATTCTCAGTTCTAAAACGAGAATGTTATTCATAATTTTGAATCTCAAATTACTTAAATTGCGGCATTAGATAAATAGTTATATACTCCCATCAATCTCAGTCACATTTGTTTAAACTTCAATCTAGGAAAGGCTACAACACGACAGGTAAAAATAAAAAAGAATTAACCGAACTAAACACGAAAGAATATTTCAGGATCCAAAGTTAATACTTAAAAGTGGTTTTTTTTTTTGAAAAACATTTGCAAATACAATCGTGTTTTTCGTGTCACTTAATATTCATTACTAGAACTAGAATATGTATTTAAATATGAAGAAGGCAAGTAATATGCTTTAATGTTTTTCCATTATTTTCGTTACAATGGATTACATTATTTCTAGCATGTTGGTAATTGAAGTAGATTTAAATTGCGTTCGATGAAATTCTATTTTTAATATTGAAAGAGGTTTTATGTTTGCTTTAGGTAATGAAGGAAAAAATAATTTGAGCTCTTGTTGAATTACCCATAAAGATTTTCATTATTTATGCGAAAAATCGATTCTAAATTATGAAAGCAATTCTGTACATGCAATCATGAAACACAAAAAAAAAAGTTAATAAGAAACATTCTAAGCTTTTATTGATTCATACTTAATTTTAATCATTGAAAAATGCATATACGCGATGATAAAAACTTCTTTATTTTCAGAATTAAGCGATTCCCCCCCCCCCATTTCGATTATGTCAGACGCAATTAATTTAGAAATGAAGATTAAAAACATTACAGATTGAATTTTAAATAAAGGTGTACGATGCAGATGCATTTAATACAAAATTAATTTTTTGAGAAAAGAATGAAAAAATGGTTTTCAAAAAATATGCCATCTAAAAGAGATTTAGCTTTTATCCGGAAAGGAAAAAAAAACTTTTCTTTTTAAGCTGAAAAGTTGAAGAACGTTAACTTTTATTCTGAAACAATTCGGAATATTTTCAGAATAAGAACAGAGATTGAAATTTCGAAAACTTTCAAGTATACAAGCATTTTATATAGTATGTATTTACTTATTGGACAGTAATTTTTCAACGTTCTCATCAAGGAAGAAAGAAAAATTTCAGCCCAGTATCAATATTGTTTTAATTTCTCGAATTTATCATGTTAAAACAGCGCAAATGATAAACTATATAATATTTTCATTAAAAAACATACATGCATTATTAGATCTAGCTTATATATTAACTCTAAAGATGTCAAATCATATCTATAATTACTATTAAGTTAAAAAATTCGACACATAAAATGACAATTCAACACTACTTACTAATTAAAAAAAAATTCAATTACTTGAATATAAGATTTTGAATTAATACTTATTATTTAATAAATTAAGTCATTTTCTTTTTTTTTTTTCCAAAACTCAATACAACAAATGAATTGGCGTTTTATTTCTGTATTTAGTTGTAAGAATAATGCTCAAAAAAAATCCAGATTTATACTGTTACAATTCCTTCCCCCCCCATTTTTTTTTTTTACACATTAATTTTAAATTACGACAGTAAAATATTCATATTCGAATTTTAGGATTCGTAGGATTTCAAATCTTGGTTATATTTTTGTTTATTTTAAATGTAATTGTACTGATATATTAAAAAATAAACTTAAACTTTATGTTACAAGAGCTATCCATTAACGTGTATTGTTTGACACTGATGTTATTTTGAAGGCATTATTATAATGAAAAATACAAAAATATTTTTTTTTTCTGAAATTTCCAGCACTGTTTGATCGTTAGTTTAAATATTTAAATTTTACAACAACTTAAACAACTGAAAACTAATTAAAATATAATACTACGTTCAATTGAATCTATTAAAAGGATGATAAATTAAAAATTATTACTGCATCCAAAAATGATAACTCGGAAATATATATACATAAACTTTTCATACAAACAAAAGTCATCACTTTGTTAATTTAAAACCAGATTCCCACGATTTCGCTCTGAATATTATTAAGTTCACTTTATCATAAAGAACCAATTCATTCTTTCAATGAAACCCCCATTTCGTGAAAACCTCAAATCACTTTTATACATTTCGCTTTCGAGTGAAATTCTCTCTGTAAGCTTTTAAATCTATTTCGAAAACATTTAGCTCCATGTGACAGAGCATCACAGCTTAAGCACTCCAAAATTCATCAACTTCAGAGTATTTGCTTTCGAAATTCCGTTTTTATGTGATGTATGATACATTGGGACTAAATTAACCGAGTAGGATATAAAAATAACAGCAATAAACGTAAACAATCCATCTCATTTTCTTGGCGAAGTTCCCAAAGAGATTCTAAGTGTATTTTCCGGAACAACAACTTTGGAACAATCTATGTTAGGAATAAGTTTCGTCACACAGCTTCGCTAATAGCTCTGCTTAGATACAAACCATCTACAACTAAGCGTCGTTTTAGTAATATAGTATCATTTTGCAAACGATAATGAAACTGATTTAATTTCAACGCAGCGGGATGTTTTAAATGAGCTTTTGAGTAAATAGAATAAATGTTTGGATAACGCATTGAGGTGATTTATTATTGAGCGGCAAATTTAATGATTAAATCCGGGAATTGCTTTGTTTAACTATTCTAATCAGTAATAGTTAGTTTTAATTCAACTATTAGTTTTCTTGTTTTCATTTGAATATTAAGAACTTGGTTTTGACTGAAAATTGTATTTTTGCATTAATTTGATCTCAAGAGAGAAATATTCAATCTTATAAAGCCATTAAAAATGTTGTGTTATTGCCTTTGAGCTAGAAATTTTAATAGCTATTTTTCCGTTTAATACTTAATATTCATCACTTTGTAATGCGATATTAACTAGTAAAATATTTACAAATTAGAAAATTCTTATCAAATAGTTTGGAAATAAAACGAAGAAAAATGAAATAGAACCAATTCACGGAGTTTGGAATTGATATGTAATGCAATGAAAATTAATTTAGAAGATATTAGGAAGATAGATTTAGTAATTAAATAAAACTGACGACATAATAACTTTATCCAGAATAAAAATACTTTAAATAAATTAATCTTATTTATTTGGAATGTTTTATTATAGAATCTTCTCGAATATGAATAATTTAGGTTTTTTATTAAGAACCATTGAAATTTTAGGTTTGATTATTTCTTTATTATGAATTATTTTATATATCTTAGTAAACCCATATCGTAGTCCACTTAATTTATTTACTCGCGTGTTAGTACAAATAATTCAAAAACTGAGGAAAATTATAAGACAATTTAATTATTTAACAAAAGGTCAAATGTTTTTTTTTTAAAAAAAAGGAATACCCAATAGTTAGCAATTCATATGAGGTTCCTTATTTAAGGCACTAACTTTGAGAGGTTGTTTTTTTCACAAACTGTTTTGAATATAACAGTGAGATTTTGGTTGTTTTTAAAAAAATTAGAAATTTTTCCAAAATTTTAGACAGTTTGAATTCAATAGTAATGTTCATAATAATAATACCGATATTAATTTTTAGAGCTTTTCCTCGCAAAGAATAAACATAGCAACCGATTAAACTCAAAACAAATAAATTATCCATAAAATGAAAATCAGACACATTTTTTTTTCAAAGTTCGTTTCTGTATTTGTAATTTTTAAATAATTCTAATTATTTTCTAACTTTTTATATGTATGCATGTTATCATTTGCGTATGTGTTATGAACACAAAACATTTTCAAATCTTAATATTTCATTTCTTAGTATTATTTAAAATGTATAGTCATAATATTATTTTCAGGAATACGATGATTTCCGGTTCATACCAACAATTATTGTAATTACAACAAGAAAAATTAATAATATAATTGCATGCAATTAAATAATTTATATTTAATAATTCAGCTGTATTTGATTTGTACAATTAAATAAAAAAAATGATATACGGCTGATGATCGCGTATCGTTATGAAGAATCACTTAAAAACTCGAGAGCAAAACTCAGACATTTATTTGATCAAACCCATCTCAACTTGCAAATAAACCAAACACAAACAACGAGAATATTTAAAATTCTCCCTCTTAATACAACGAATGCAGATCATTCAAAGAAAACAACATCGTCTTGCATCCCTCTATGGACACAAAGGAAGATTTTTGTCAATGAAGATATTGACCAAAGTCTCAGTTGCAGTAGGGAAAAAGAGAAAGAAAAATTCCTCTTTTAATCGTGTGATAATAGCCAGATGTCACGAGAAAGCGCGCGAGGTTTCAGCAAAATCTCACAACAGCTGCTCAATCCCCCGCCCCAGTCCTGAACTCAACAGGTGTTTGTGTCCGAAGGGGATAATACACGACAAAAATAGAATTGTTTTTGTAGGGTGGAAAATGGAGTGGTCAGTTTCAAGGGGACGAATGATGCGACAGAATAGACAACTTTATTTAATATTTTCTCGTGTTTTCCTCTCTGCATATAAAATATCCATAAAGATTTGGGCATTTCCCCCGCTAAAGGTGGTTTCCCTCAAACTCTCGCCAAGTCGCCAAGCTAAGCCCATATGGTTCGAAAGTATATTTCTGATTGACACTCTGCCAAGAAAGCGCTTTAGACTTTATGGAAAAATAATTTTTGAAATATGACAACAGATTGAGTTTGCCATAAAATGTAAGCAAGAATTAAGTTTGTCATTGACTAAATTTCTTTATCGTGAAGGTCATTTAGATAAGGAAACACCAAAGTTTATTTCTATTCCTTGAAACGAAGTTGCACCTAGACCTGATCAATATACCACTAACGATAGATTTTGAAATTTTAAGCCAAATTTACATCATATATCTAAATTGGAATTCACACTCGCAAAAATTTCTCACAAGGAATATATGGCGCAGTTACAGTCAATGAATTGAAGCATAAATTACTTAAAACACATTAAGGTAGTTTTTCTTAAATTTAGACTTAATTTGAATAACGTTACCGTATTTCGTACTGTTGGGGTAGTCTTATTTCTAGGTGCCGAGGGGAGAACGAAAAAGTTTGGAGAAAAAATATGATGTGAGTTTTCTGAAGATAATTTGTCAATGTTCAAATAAGTTTTGCGAGCGATCAACAAAAGAGTTCTTGAGATGTACTTGTTGCCCAAAATGTATTTCCAGAAGTTTACCTTTGGAAATGTGTTTTTGTTGTCTGTATTAATTCTCCATGATCAAAATAATACAAAAACAGATTCTTGAGTGAGCATTCATTTTGAAAACAGCAACGGCCTAAAATGTCGATGCTCTAACGGAGTTATCGCCGTTTACATTTTCAACTTAATTTTAAAAATTAAAAATCAGAATCAAATTATTTTCCATAATTAAGAATTAAACGACAGTGAAAAATGATAGTATCAGGGCAGTCAAACCCTCGGGAGCACATGAAATGCCGACGGATGTCACACTGTGGCTGGACAGAGGCAAAAATTTACTAATAACTAAAACTGGAATTCGGCCAAATAGGTTAGAATTTCATACACATCTTTGTTTCCAAAAAGAAATTTACAAAATTGCTAATTTTGCGAGAAAAATGCAATTCTAAGACTGGAAACTTATTTTCGTACTGATTATTAACATAGAACTCAGTAGCAACACGATGGAGACGGATCTTGGAATTTAGAGCCTCGGTCAAGTGAAGAGGACAACACTTAATCTGGCATCTTCCTATCCAAACTTCTACACCACGCCATCGAGAGGACTTTGAGTCACGACAGATTTAACGTGCATCCGCTCCGGCGGCACATCGGATCTTTACAGGCATCAGAGCTTGAACCCACGATTCAACGAAAATCAATATCTGCCAGTACGCGACCATGACCACTAGGCTATTGCAGTCACTGTTTGATACTGAAAGAATGGCTGGTCGGTCCCTATATTAACGTGTAGAAGCTCTCATTCATTCCACAGGACAGGTATTTTAACGAAGCAGAACTAGAACCCATGATCTTCGTCAAACACGAAAAATTAACCACTGAGTTACCACAGGTCTTTGGTAAAATTAAGAAATAAACTCTAGACGCTCCATACCTTTATTATTATTATTATTCTTAAATCTAATAGAGAAAATTGACCTCAATAATAAAAAAATGATTACAGTCTTTCGCCCAATTTAATTCGAACTTCGGCGAGATATTGGGAAGAAGGTACTTGAGTTGTATTTCAAGCTTCAAATTTCCACAATGCGCTGAAGGATCATAGTTGACCATGTACTTCAATTATTCACATAATGTGGAAGTTAAGAGAGTGAGTTCCAGCTCTAGTACCGCACTCGTCATTTGGTTATTTTGGAATTGAGTGATAGTAGGTTTAATGCGCTTGAGCCAAATCTGGCTAAGCTATTCAGAATAAAGAGGACTGTTGTCAATCATTGGCGCGTAGCATGGGGAAAAGTTAACTCAAATCGAATCCATATCATATCTCGAAAAGATTTATAAGATTGTCTGAGTATGTACGAAGACGCTTCCGTGCTATGGTGGTCATGTGATGTAGCAACGAACTATAGTTAGAATACGACAGTATTTCGAATGGAAAAGTATGTGACCTCAACAAAGGGAATATTTTCCCTATTAATTAAACTACAGTGGATGTATTTCCCCATCGTATTTACAACAAACAAATGTTTATATATATATTTATGTTGGAGATGTTCCGATAATTGATTTTTTGGATAACCGCTATTTAACCAATGTCACAGGTGCAATATAAAACAGAAATATTAATATTAAACACAAAACCATGTATATTTTTTATCGCATATCTTACAAATAGTTTAACCTTGTTTGATAAGTTTAAATTGGCTTTTAAAGTAGACCTATAGTTTTGAACTTTTCAAATTGTATGCTTTCGGTTAACCGATGTTTCGGTTGATTGATATTCAGATAATCGATGCTCTATAGTTAAAAGTTTAAAGACATCTAGTACGTCATTTTGTAGAACTTCTAACAATTTCCATTAGCTTTCTCAAACCAGGTTAAATTGCATTAAAACATGCAGTGGTCCTCAACGCTCAAAATGCCGAAATATGATGCCATCTGGGGTTAATTCCACGATTCCCACAAGTAATGCTTCTATGCAATTGGTTTGTAAGACCAGACATAGGACTTACAAACTGTTGGATATTTCAATCGCTTTCTCCTGCACAACATTTAAAAGAAGTGTGTGCATCAATTTATTGAATATCGTTCTACCAAATACACATCTGTATCGCTTGTATTCATCAGATAGACGCAGAAGCAATGTTTGAATATTTATTGATTCCACGTGATAGCATTACGCTTTAAAGTAATTCTTAAAACACGAGAAGACGAATAAGAGTCCTCTGATTAAATACACGTCCATATCGACGTGCACCTGTGCAAAGAGAAGATAACGCGCACTTTGTTTGAGAATATGAAATCAGAAAACCTAATCTCCGGCGGAATTTAAAACACAACCCAACCCCCCCTTTACACCACCAAAAAAAAAAAAAAAAAAAAAAAAACATAAATTAAAGTGTTTATTTGATAGTTTGATTTCTCAACTAGTGATTCACATATTTAGATTGGTGGCTATACGCCATGACATTTGGATCAGATGGACAAGACCATCTATTCGAAATGTCCTGGGATGTTACTAATTATAGACATGCTGAACCTTTCGGCTTAAATCTTTATTTTATATAGAAAGAGATTAGAGGTTCAGACTTAGTATCGACAAATCTATTTTAGCGCAATAATCCAATTATTTGAGAATCTATGCCAATATAATTTGTTTCTTTTTCTGGATATTCAATTTGATTTAAAGTAATACCTCTTTGTAAGGGATACCTCTATTTAAGGGACAAAAATTCGGTTGGTACCAATCCCCCTCTGAAGTATGTGTATTCAACTATTTTTAAGGGACATTTGTATTTAAGGGACTAAATGTCTGGGGATGTGGATGTCCCTTATTGAAAGACACTACTGTATATTAATCAATGTCGAATATAGGGAATGAATTAACATCAAATGTGCAAAAAATAATCTTTTTTAAATAAAACTTTTATTCTTACCTTGTGGCACGGGTAATTCTAAGAGTACATGAGAGTATACAAGAAGTTCTTAAAATAAGCATCTACATTATAAAAGTTTCCCTAAAGATAATACTCGAAATCCGTAATTAACATTCTTCAGTCAAAGATAGGGCTGCAGAAAGAACATGCGCCTCACTCCCGTTTTATTTCATTTCTTAACCTAATTATATTTCTTTTGTATCAGAACTAGTTATTTTTTTTATGTAGTAGTTTTCATTGAATTTAGATATGAATTAAGATTTTATGATATTTTTCCTTTCAATTCCTTCTTTTTCTACTTGCTGTATTATATTAGGCGGTGCCTTTTGTATTATAAAGCTATAACTGATTGCGAAGGTTTGATCATTAAAACATGTTTAAGCAGAACACCTCTAACCTAATCTAGAGGCAGCATTACATAGCATAGTCATTTCGGGTTTGTTTTATCAGATAATGATACAAATTACTTGATCCATTATCAATAGCCCATTGTATAGCTCCAGCACAAGACCAGTTAAAATGATTAAATAATCATAAAATGTGACAAGAATTAGTTTCCTTCAAGAAAAAGCTACTTCCATCTTACTTTGAATTTCCATTTGTTCTAAAGCTAACTTGCATATTTTCTTTTTCAATTCCGTTTTTTAATTTTTATTACTTATTTCATCCGATTCCGATATTCCTATTACATATGTTTTCATCCAAAGTATATTAATTATTTTTAGTGAATTTCTTTTTTTTTTCCCCTTAGTTTTTTGTTTAATATATAATATAATTGTAACAATTTTAGTTTAGTTTTCTAGATCACAAATTACAGTTTCGAATCATCAGCTTACTCTTTATTTCTATTATAAAGTTCCCTTTTGAATCACACAAGTTTTGCAGTTGAAAAAAAGGGATGTGTACTCTCGATATTTTAAGATCATTAACAGATGCTAAAACAAATTTTATAGCGTGCACTAAACTAATTCAGCAACCTTTAGTTCATTGTAGACGAGATAAAATTTAAACTCCAATTCGAATTTTCTTTTTTCCATAATAGAATTTTCTTCTGTATCACCAAATTCTTAAAGCCCATTCTCATTATTGAAAATAAATGTCTTTTTGTGAATTTTTTAGAAAACTTATTTAATGGAAATTGGAAGAATAATGCGACATCATCCAAATCTTGTCTACACTTTCGTTTGAAAGTAACGAAGACAAAATATTTCCCAGGTAATTTTCAACAATGTTTTACAAAATTCTCGAACACGTTCATTATTTTGCTTAGCACAGTAATAATTAACATTAAACAAGATAAGAGCTCACATAGCTGTATTCGAACATATTGCTGATATATAATCACTATCATTTGACGCTAGTGTAAAATTAATCACACTTAAGAACAAATGAAAACCATGCAGTGATAGTGTTTTGTTTCTGTATCACTGCTAACATCCAATTTTGTGTGTGATTTGATAGACAATTTCAACTATCCACTGATCACGCAATAGCACGGGATGAAGAACTCCTGCTTTCTCTGGTAACGTTTGTTATATCGAGTTTCTTTAAAAGTTTCACCGCAGATTGCGTGTTGATATCATCAATAAACACTTCTCATTTTCTTTCCTCACACGCATAGTACAAAAATATTGAAACAGAAAGTGATTTGAACAACAAATTCAATCATCAATTTGATAAATTCTGTTTCGCTCGAGAAATTTATATTCTTACATTTGCAATTTTATTGAAACAATTTTTCTTTTATCTTTGTATGTTTATCGATTTTATCCTTCAGTGGAAATTCAGCGAATGTATCTCTATCTATGGATTTTAAATTTGATTTTAGTACAACTGTAACTAAAAAAAATCTGCAATACAGTTTTTTTTTTTTTTTAAAAAAAAAAATAAGACGCCCAAAAATATCAAGTGTTTTTTTAAATATTAAAAATATTTAACTTCTTTCCTAATCTTTATTCTTTGTTAATATTAGCCCTAAGATTTTACATCATGATAGCTAAAATTAAATTCATTTTCTTCCTTTACATTATTATAAAAGAAAATTTCTACAAGAATTGTTAGCTTTAGAATTATTTTTCTTTTTCGAAAATATCACAATACTTCTTTTAAGTTGTATATTACTGCAATACGCACAATAATACAAAAATAGCAATCAAAATTCGTAATGTGGAATTTTAACTTTATCAATGTTATACTATGTCGACACGTAAAGGTTTTTTGATGATTGACTTATGAGGCGAAGTTTGTTCTTGACAATGGTTTCCAAGTTGGTTCTCAGTTTTACAAAATTTCAAAACACCAGAAAATGATTTTAAGGAATATTGGCAAACAGTTATCTTATAGTAACTTTAGGCTTAAAGAACTCGAACAATCTTCAAAAGGACTTTTTAGTAGTATCAACTAGCCAGAAGACTGCAGTGAAAATTCTTCGGGCCTTGGTAGGTCATTCAAATTTGGGTCTTTAAACATGGTATATAAAATTTTGAAAATCCATTTACAAAATAGAAGATGATATCCACGAAGGGTTCTATAGAAGAATATAGCCCAAGAAATTAATACTGACCTTTTCCCCCTCCCCAAGTCTTCCTTTTATCAATCCTGTTAACCTTATGATCACTTTGCTACGATACCGCAAGGCACACCGCCTTAGCTTTCAGGCACAGAATTGAAAGCCCATTTTTTAAAGTCAATACAAAATAAGCTGTAAATTTAGTATTTATCTGTTTAAAGAACCAATAAAATTTCGATGCATATAGGCATTAATTTCTGATTACTTGAAAAGTGAAGAGTATTTTTTATTTAATTCATAAACACTAGAACAATGGGTTATTTGCAATGGACTTCGCAATTTTACACTAGAACAACACGTAACGTAATCAACACCATAGCTTAATTTGATTTAGCCTAATTTTATATTAACGTTTTCATCTCAAAACCGAAAACAATTCAATGCACCCGATATTATAAAACTTTAATTTTTAAATAATTTTATTTTAGCTTATTAAATTAACATACTTTTGTTAATGTAAAGTATGGGTTTCAATTGAAAAAATATGCTTAAAAACATTGTCCATTTATCTTTGATTCATTTAAGCGCTTGGTACAAGTAAAATATGCATAGCTATCGTAAACGAATAATAAAAAAAAAGCATTTGAGTAATTGCATTGTTTTTTGGCCGCCGTCCAATTAAAGAGTAATCTTTTAATCAAGAACATAGAATCCTTTTATAATATCAAAAGAAACAATAGAGCGTTACAGCTATTCCACAAACAATAGACTAATTTTATTTTAGATGAAAGGGAACGAATTTAAAAATATTCTCCTCTTTCGACATTACAAATTAAGGAATAAGAAAATGCCATTAATAATATCACGAAGATATTAGTAACCCTGGAAACAAATGTAAATTTCATTTGTCGTCAGGGAAACTCTAATTAAAGTTTCAACGATGTTTCATATGCATTTAAAGATTTATATTAGGTCATTTTGTTACATACGATAGCAAAAAGATATTAGCGTCAATCTTGTTCGTGTTTTGCCATTTTGGAAACGGAATTTTCGGCTTTTAATGTTTAATGATTTTCTTTTAAAAATAAGTAATGGATTTCAAATATTGGATTCGTTAGACAAATGTTTTAATGTCATCGTGAACTTTAAATTCTATAGAATTATAATTTATAACAAGAAATTAAAATTTAAAAAAATAAATTAATTTGGCATTTAAATTACAATGGTGGTATATAGTTAACAGTAAAAATAACAATATTAATTATTATATGTAATTTTAAAAATTCAACTATATTTACTGGTTTAGAACTTCGTTAAAATTCCCAAACAGAATTTTACTGTAAAAATTTAACTGTTGTGAATGTTTTGTTTTAACTAACATTTTTCGCTTATTATTCGAAATTTTGTCGTTCATTTCTAAAAAAATTATATAAACACACATTAGAATAAATATCGTCTCAATTCTTTTTACTTCATCATTTAAAAATGTTTTATTACAAATAAGACTTTGTAATGTAAGAAAAAAATGTTTGTTTTATCCAGTTTAATCATTTTGAAAAAGTTTTTTTTTTAACATTTAACGATGGCAACAGGAAATGAGTCATACAATTATTTAACTTCTGTCATTTTTTAAAATTTCCATTTAAATTGGCAAAATAAAAATATATTTATGTAAATATTTCTTCATTTTTAAAAATGTAACTTTTTAATATTTATTTATGGCAATATTTAAGAAAAGAAACCTGTTTTATACTGTGTTTTTTATTTAGATTAAAACGTTGAAACGAAAACTGATTTTTTTAAAATAAAAAAAATATTTTGGTATTATTGGCATTTACTTATATTTTATCAAATTGTTTTCTTCGTTAAAATAGTCTATTTTGATATTATTAGCATTTACTTATATTTTATCAAATTGTTTTCTTCGTTAAAATAGTCTATTTTGATATTATTAGCATTTATTTACTAGACTGATTTAAATAATAAAATGATACGTGAATCTATTTGCTTCCTACAAGTATTCCTCTGAAATATTTTAAACAACTTCCGATTTACTTCAAGTTCGGAGAAGCAATTAAAATAACTTGAGAACGACGGAATACAATGAACATTTCAAACTGAACTCCGTTATTAATTCGTTGCTTTTACAATTGATAACGACACGAGACGCAAACGAATTAAATTTTCAGAATTATTCATCCATTACTAATGACGTATTACGAGTTGTTCTGCGTTTATAAATTTGCACAATTCTTAGTGTTTCGAAAACATAATGCATTACCATATGACGTTATCATACGAAAATGTGCAGCTGCTTCGACAATAAAATGGCAAGTAACACGCAAAGTGTTCATGGATATATAAACTGCATTAACAACATTTAACCTGAGATATATTAAACGATATTCTAACCATCACTTAGGCAACAAGATAACGAAATTCTTTTTGAGATTCGCAGACGATATTTAGTTTGTGAAGGTTTATGTAGCGACATTTTTGTTACCGATTCATCATCTTTATCGTTATAAATTGTTATTATTTGTAGATGTGTGGTCTTTTTGAGCAATCTTTTCGAGATATTGTCGAACTCCGCTAACTCGCGGCTCAGTACCAGTCTTAAAAGTAAGTCAGTAAAGTCTCCCTTACACGCGGTTTTTCTAAAGCTCCTTCATTAACCAATCGTTAGTGATTTCACTCACAAATATTGTGTTGTCACAATTCTTATTTTTTTTCTCATGGAATTTAGAATAATTGTTTGATCATATGACGTCTCGATTTTCATTTACTAGCAGACATTAGAACTTTTTTTTTTTTCGTTCTATTTCATACATTCGAATCACTATTTCGCGGAAAGTGAAATGTACCAATTTGGAATTTTTTTCATTAAGATATTATTTTACAAGAGAGATTCTAAGTTGCCAATGAGATTAGTTGTATGTTCCACAATTTTGTAATGAAAAAATTTCTTCAGTAATTCCCGTAATAATGGAAAATATTGTCCAAAGAGTGTAAAAATTCCGACAAAAGGTTTCTTCGACTGAGGAAAAAAACTTAATGGTATCGAAAGAAAAAGGGGCAAGACAAGTAGAAATTGCAAAATCTACCCGAGTTTACGCAACATGGATGATTGTTGCTAAAGTTCATAGCAAGAAATAAATTTGCCAGAAAAACGGCTAGGACAGCGGAAAATGCCAGTCTTGACAAATATCTATTTTTTTCGTTAAATTTATATTAATATTGCAACTCGCGATTTATTTGTATTAACCCGTGGTTTAGTAACTATGGATACTGGCTACCGCGTGTTAACGAGGTCACACACTATTTCCTGTTTTATAATTTCTATATAAAACATTTACAATGTTTATTAATTAACTGAACCTACAAACAGACCAATTACGAAAGCAAAGAATCTTGAATATCTCGCTATAGTATTAAAAAATAAACTTTTTCAAGTCTATTTTATCGGGAAAATTATGCTCTATTTTACTATTACTTATTAATAGGAAAATTATACTTTATCCAGGCCAGCATTCTATATTGTTGACATTCTCTTGCAATGTAAATAAATAGCTAAAATAACGAAGTTGTGAGGCAATGAACATTTTAAAATGTCATTTTAAAAAAAAACATTCATTTATACTTAATATTCGATTTATTCAGGATATTGACGAAAAGATCTAACATTGAATATATTTAGCTTTTCTAGGGATATAGGGTCATGTAAAAATTCCGAATAAAAATGATTAAATGATAAAATGAAATTAAAATTAAATTAAAAGTATTTTTTTAAGAATGAAATATAAAAATGAAAATTTAAAAAACAAAAAAAAAATTAAAGTTTTGCAACTTTTCCGATATTAAAATTAAATCAAACGATAAATTATATTAAATTGAATATATTTAAGCTAAATGAAATTAAAATAAAGCAAACGATAAATTATTAAATTCAATATATTTAAGCTAAATGTAATTAAAATTGAAGCAAACGATAAAAAATTGAAAAGTGATCTGGTTCATCAAAAGGGATCCAACTAACCCCCAGAAGTTGGGTACCCATTTTAGTCGCCTCTTACGACATGCAGTGGGACTATTCTTTCTCACCTGGTCACCACACGGGTGGGTTTTAGAGCGAATTTAATATTTTTTTAAAAATCACTTGGAGTTTATTATTATGCATTTTCTTGTTGCTGAATTAAAAATTGTTAAATAACGTATTTTTCAAATTATGATATTAATCAATGCTAAGTAGAATTTTATGGCGCAAGAGCCGAATCTGACTTTGCTGCGCAAAAACGAAGCTTA
This sequence comes from Nephila pilipes, assembly GCA_019974015.1. NCBI lineage: Eukaryota > Metazoa > Arthropoda > Arachnida > Araneae > Nephilidae > Nephila > Nephila pilipes. The sequence continues at coordinate 245,505 of BMAW01052742.1, forward strand.
ACTGTGAGAAAGAAAGACAGAAGAAAGAGGTGGGGGGGGATGGTTGAAAAGTAGAAGCGTCGAAAACATAGAAGGATTACTAGAGTGTCCGGGAGACGCGTCTTTAAAACTACAAAACGTTTCAATGAGTTTAATGGCGCAAAAGTCAGATGTGGTCATGCTGTACCAAACAAAGAGTAACAAAGAGTAACTGTGATCTAGGCGTTTGAAAAAGAGGAAAGAAAGGTAAAAGTGATTGACAAGGAGGGTCGCAAATAAAGAAGGATCGCTAGGGTACCCAGAGAGCTCTTAGCATTCTGAACTGCGGTCACATGACCAGAATTACACCAGAGTTTGCATTTCGCTCCACAGCTTTTTCATAGAAATTTTCAGAGTCGGTAATCGTGAGGTTAGTAGTGGAATAACTTGGTCCAAAGTGGGTCGCCGATTCGAAGGTCGTTTCTGCCAAAGACTGTAGTGTGGAGGCTGCTGCAAATAAATTCAATTTGGTATTAAAGCCCTAATGAAGAGTGAAAGTTTGATGATATATCACTTCAGATATCACTCTCATCACTTGACCCGTTTTGACGTTGACTCAAAATTCCATTACAGAGTCACAGTATATTACTCTGCTAGACATTAATTACAAATACGCCAAGCTACCCCATTACGCTTTTGATTGATTTTATTAATGTCGCACTAGAAGCAACAGGGCTATTGGCGATGGACCTCGTAATTTTGAACCTCAATCAAGTGACGAGGACGACACCTGAGCTAGTACCCCCATCCTACCTTTCACACCACACCAACGGGAGGACTTTGGGTCCCGACAGATTTAACGCGCATCAGTCCCAGCTACACGGCGAGCCCTTAGTGGCATTAAGGCTGGAACCCACGACTCAACGAAAACCACTGGCTGAGAAAATTACGAAATCCGTCTCCGATAGCCTTCGTGTTGCTGCGAAATTCGACATTAATAGGCAAAAAAAATCTATCAGTCACTTTTTAAACAGATATCTTAGATGGATCACGTTTGTAAACCAAAAGACCTAATCTAAGTGACAGATTCAACTTGCAAATCAGTAGATAATATCCTTGTTATAAGTAATGAAATATTAAATTAATATATCTGGCAGTGAAAATTTAAAATATCCATAATCTTTCTCACAAAGATTATATGAAAAACCATCTAAATCAATCTGTAAGCTAACAATCGATTTGCATAAATAAAAATGACTTATGTCTAAGTACATACGCGTAATCCTCAAACAATTTCAGAGCACATCAACGATTCAGATATTTTTTTTTTCTTCCGTTCCTGGAAGTCTAAGTCAATGGATTTTGAATCGTAATGAGCTAAAGTGCTAAGGCCAAAGGAGATTTGAGAGAATTATCAGAAAGCTCTATGGGATTAGTGTCTAGTCTTCAAAATTTTCTAAATCTGGACTCGCAAGAGAAGTTTTAAAACATACTTTTGTTAAAACAAATCGGAATCTTGGAAAAGTGATTCTTAATTTTTTAAAGAATGTTTAACGAGATTTAAACGGGGATATATATAGATCTTTCTCTTTTATTTTAAAAATTTGATTATTTAAAAGATTTTTTTTTTTTTAGAAATATTTTTCTTGCTTCAAAGACATTAACTACTCAAGACAATTTTAGTTTCATTGATTGTAACTCCGCCAGATATAACTTGTTTTAAAAAGTTAAAATACGAATGTGATTCTTTATAAAGTCCCACTGAGAAGCAACACGAGATGGATCTTGTAATTTTGAACCTCGGTCAAATGCCAAGGAAGACGCCCGAGCTGAAACCCCCCTCTCCAAACATCCACACTGCTTCAACGGGAGGAATCGGAGCCTGGGCAGATTTAATGTGCGTCAGCTGCGCTGCAAGACGGGTCTTCATTGGCATCAGGGCTCGATTTTAGTTTAGTTTTTATTAACGTCGCACTAGAAGCAACACGAGGGCTATTGGCGACGGACCTCGTAATTTTGAACCACGGTCAAGTGACGAGGACGACACCTGAGCTGGCACCCCCCCTCTCCTAACATCCACACCACGCCAACGGGAGGACTTTGGGCCCCGAACAGATTTAACGTGCATCAGCCCCGGCTACACGGCGGGTCTTTGGTGGCCAAGGATCGAACCCGCGACTGAACGAAAACGGCCAGCCGCTATCCACGACCTTGACCACTAGGCTACCGGCATCAGGGCTCGAACCTTCCACTCAAAGAAAACCGCAGACTGCGATTCCACGACGATGACCACTAGGCTATCACAGCCATTGTTATTGTTAATGACGCAATTACAATAAGTTGGTGAAATAATATATTTCGATCTATAAGTTCCGCCATATTTGCGAAAGCACTCGACCAGTCTAAAACATGGTTAGAATACGCGAATCATCTTAAAGTCCTCACGCTGGGATGAAGTGGATGTGGAAAAAAGGGTACGAGCTCAGTTGTCGACCTCGTCATCTGACGCTAGTTCATAATTATGAAGCGTGTCGGTTGTGACTACCGGACCTGTTCATCAGGCAGAGTTAGTGATTGTTTATTAACGTCGCACCACTGAGAAGCAACACGAAGGTTGCTAGCGACGGATCTCGATATTTTGTACCACAGTAATGAGGAAGACACCTGAGGTGGCTCCTCTTTCTCTCCAAATTTCCACACCACGCCAATGGAAGGACTTTGGACCTCGACCAGATTTAACGTGCATCAACCCCACTACACAGTGAGTCTTCGGTGGCATCAGGGAGTACAGCCGAAATAGATAGCCGAAAGCTTTTCCATGCGATACGAATTAGCTATACATCTCTGAAATTCCACACAACATCAACTAACGATTTCAAACCAAGATAGATTTCATCATTATTCCCACACGATGGTCATAGTTATGAATTTTCAGCTCGTAAGCCTTCGTTTATTAAATCAAGTTTCTGCGAATTAGATTTGGATTATTTGATTCTTTGTTTAATTTTGAATTAATGATAAAACATGGGTATCTGAAGGCTATTGGCGACGGACTTCGTTATCCTGGACCGCAAAGAAGTAGCGAGCGACACTTCAGCTTGTATCCTATTCTTCCTACTTCCCCTAAACTTATTGATTTGTTGATTATTAATATCTCAGTATGGAGCAACACCAAAGCTCCTCATGTTACTCCTCTGGACCTCGTGATTCTGATCCACAATCAAGTGACGAGGACCGATACTCGAGTTGACACTTCCTTCTCCAGACTTCCACACCCCACCAACAGGTGAATTCGGATGCGATAGCTCTTGAATTGCTTCAGGACTCGATGAAAACAATGCTGGCCATAAACTCGCGACTATGACCGGCGTTGCTTAAGGACATGAGGACTCAAAACTAGTAAGCTGAGGCTGTAGTGCGCCACAAACAAGGTAAAGCTGTGATCTAGACGTGAGAAAAAAATTGAAAAAAGACAAGTGAGTTATTGTATTTCAATAGCGCAATAGCCAGACGTAGCTATGCTGGGCCACACATGTAATATGGACGTTTATTGAAAAAAGATAAAAGTTTGAACGAATGAAACTCGAAAATGGAGAAAGATCGCTTGAGTATCCCGGGGCGCGTCACCTGTGTTTACTAAAGACAGTAACCCCATCTAGAGTCCTCGGGATAATGATGTCCGTATTGACCAAAAGGAAGAAAGTACCTGAAATTCCTCAACTTGGATGTCTAGTCCCGATACAATCTTCCGGGGAATTTGGAATTGAACTTGAACTTGCGTAATCTAATACACATACTATCGCGAGATGATTCTAATGCTCTATTGAGCAGACAGTTTGACAGCTCTAATCGGGACTGTTACAATCATGACATACAATTAAAATTTCATTAACTACATAACCAATGTAAACCTATATCAACAGGGATACAACAATAATAATAAAAAAAGGACTAAAATATTAAATGTATAATAAACTGTCCTCGATTAAATACTAAATTATTTTTAATTAAATATTGATTATTAATACTAAATTTTTCTTAATTAAATAACTGATCGACAATGTTTTATTTCAAGCAATAATTGTAATGACTGTAATATGAAACAAACATCCGACATATTTAATTTTTTTGTTAAAATTGAAAATCATATTTTAAATAAGAAAAAATGTAATTGCTTTTGAGAGCTAGTAACTTTATATATATAATAGAGACTAGTTAAAAGGTAATCACATCTAGATTAATTTAATTTTGATTGTATTCGTTGCAGGCAATGATTAAATTTTAATATACTCCTATGTGACAAATCTGCACATTCAGTGGCCAAAAATAATTTTTCAGCGATTTACTCAATTTATTCACATTTTTTTTTTTTATTTAAAAATGAAAAGATGAAAAAAAATTTAGTCCCTTTGGAAGAAAAGCGATAAGCGATCCTCCAATGCGAAAATAACATACCTTAGATAAAATACCTCTGATATATATATCTACAGATTACATAACACACTGGCTAAAATGCTAGTATAAAAAAAAATAACTTGCTTTCCCACGCGGGAAAACATCATCGTCTTTGGCACAGTTGTTTGCGGAATCGAAATATTTTGGATTTTTGTCATCTTTTCCTCCAAAAATTTCGTAAATTTTTATTTGATTTTATAAACAAGAATTACACTAGGGTAAGAATGTCAAAAAAATTATCAATATTTTCGCAAGTGGTTTGTCAAAATCGTGGCAAGAAAACGGAAATGTTGCAAACAAACGGCATTTCCCTCCTCTTTTTTAAATAGATTTTAAAGTATTTAATTGCATTTACCATAAATTGAATTAAAGAGCCATGGATTATAATAGAAAGTTTAATGAAGATATATACTCGAAATATTCGGGAATTAATTTAATGCTGCATAATCCGACTATTTAATTAATTAGTGCGACTATTTAAGAAAAAGAAGAAAAGCTCTTAACTAAAGTGAAAGATTTGAATGGATGCAGCTGTTTATATCGTCATTCGGTTGAAAACAAATGGCGAAAATCGCCAATGACACATTGTTCTCAAAAAAAAAAAAAAAAAATTACTCATAATAAATTGTCACTTCCAAACATTCAACAGCAACTACTTATATGCCTTACATTTAACCACTGGAAACTTCATTCAACATTACAAGAGAAATTTAAGGTTCAACAAAAATCAATGTACTCCCTATTATCCCCACAGGGCAATCTTGGATGGAAATAAGGTTCGAGCCTTATTTCCCACTGGTCACTAGGCCGATGTTCAATCAACTAGGCTACAGCAATCCATAAACTTCAACAAACGAGTAAAGACTAGAGGCAAAATAGAGAAATACTTTCCCAGAGGACTTTTTTAGTGGAATTAGCCCACAGCCGAGCGTATTATTAAGGAAAAAACCAGGTTAACTCTAACGCTTACAGCAGGATGTCGAAGAAACAAGTGATGATATCCGAAGCAGTTAACGTTAGTTTAAAAAAAAAAAAAATTCGGAAGATCTGATCCGTAAATTTTAACAGAAGTTACAATAGCCTCTCTAAGAGGGTGGGATAGTTCTTGTATATAGGTTTTTTACTGTATACCAAGCTGTCAAATTAAATTTCCAAGTTTCCTTTGATTAAAAAAATTACACACTGCTTTTAAGAATTCCAAATTGTTTAATACTTTCGAATAAAATTTATACAAGCCATACTGCACAATATTTATTTTGTAATGTAAAATAATTTCGAAAGATGCACGATCAACAAAACAGTTTGAAAAAAATCGGATGTTTTGAAAAGATACGCTCTGCGCGGAAACAAAAAAAAAATTTGTAACAGGAAATCAAAAATTTAAATAGTAAAGTAAAAATTAATTCCTTAACCCTGATATTCTAGGGGATTTTTCTCATTTCAAATGTATAATTTTTTTCTCTGTTTGCACGAGGAGGAGGAGGGGGGAAATCGTGTACTTCGACATTCTAAGCATCCAATCACGGATGTTTACCTTATACAACGAGCGTAATTACAAGTCACTGTTAGCCAATTCACGGTCGGCAGCCCTGACGGGAGCCACGCGACGTCTTCGTTCCAAAGGTAGCCAAAACAAAACTGCACCTATTTACGAACAGCGAAAAAAGGTAACTTTTTTGTTTCCTTTCATTTAGGGCCGATTTCGGAGAATCAACACACTTGGATCCGATACGAAGGTCAAATGAAATGACCCGACTGAATGCGATATGAAGATTTCAACTTAACCTTCTTATACCCTAATAATAAATCATCTATTTAATCACTCGATTATTTATGCATATGTAAAATACTCCGTCAAAAAAAAAAGAAAACATATTAATCTTTTATACGAATTTCCATAATCAATAAAAATGTATGATTAATCAGTTATAATGAAAAACAAAAACATCAATGATACGAAATTAGGAAAAAAAAAAATACTTTTTCGACTCGGGAAATTAACTTTTCCCGAGTCGAAAAAGTATTCAAATGCAGCAACAAACATTTTTTAAATTAAAAATACGGTTTATTCTTTTAGATTTTTAAAAAAAAATCGAACTATAAACGCGACGGCAAACTTATTCTGCCATTACAGCCAATTAGTACGTTTCCGTAAACATAACGTATAAACTCATAATAAACACATCAACTCAGCGAAAGCAGATATCTGCCGGGATGCACCGCAACTGTCACATTCCAAAAATAAACTAGTTGACTTTTATCGCATTCCCTTTAAATCAGATAACTGCCATCACCGATGTATACAAGTCAAACATTATAACTATAATAATTTATTTTCATCTTGATAATCATATCCCATTTAATAATGTTGCGAATAATTAAGTAATTCAAATTTATTAATTTTAAAATTAGTTCGTAGATTTACATTTGATTAATTTGAACCAAATTTTGAATATTCTTGTTTTATAATAAAAGTAAACGGTTTATTCGTGTGAGATAATATTAAAAACATGATGATCGTACTTTCTCAAATTAAAGAAAGTACAATAATTTTTTAAATTAAAAAAATTAATGAATATATAATATTTTGTACACACACTAGATAAGATTATTTAAAAATACAAAAACTTTAATTTATAATCATCTCATGCATATCATTCGCAAAAGAAAAACACATGCAAATTACTGATTTTAAGAGATCAATTACTTTTCTGCTAGAAATACTATTTTTACACACAAACTTTAACAGAATTTTTTTTTTTTTTTTTTTAATAAAACGAGCAAAACACGGAAAAACTGCATACCTTTTGTCGATGCTTTAAACACCAGAATCTGTCCTCAAAACATGCCTTGCGCCGAAGTTCAGAAATGTCATGTCAGTCCAAAAAAAATTGTAAACAAAAACAACAAGTGAAGTTCACTTTTACGTGCGGTAACACACTAGCGCACGAAGTTCACAAAAATCCTCTTTTCCACCCTCCTCAGAAACTTTCAACCAACTTATTTCGTCTGCTCTTTAAAAAAACCTCCTTACAATTCTTCTTTGAAATAAATTATTTATAAATAATCCAATCCAAAGTTTGATAAACTATTCACTGATCATTTCTCACCAATCCTCTCCAATAAAAAAGAAGTTATTCAATGTTTTTATGGAGTGAGTACAAACAAACAAAAAAAAATTCTAGAGCAGCCTCTGAAAGCGCCGCACTCAAAATACACTTTTCATAGCACAGGTATAAACACTTATCCACTCATATTCAAGCTCTTCGCTGTTCTGCGGAGTTAAAGTGAATTTCATATCGATGTGGGTTGCTGTATTTTATTGAAATCGCCAATTATCGCCAATGGCGAAGAAAATAACGGGCTGTGTGTTTCAGAAAAGCGGCGAAAACGGCTTTGCGTTTCGTTCGCGCGCAGCGGGATTTCTCGAAAATCTTCCAAATCAATAGGTTTAAAAAAAGGAGGGGGGGGAACAATTTGGCCTTATTTGCTAGGGGGAATTGTAGATTTAGTTTCAACATATAATGGAATCGCGAAGTGTTTCAGGATTAATTCGCATAAACAATTGCGTATTATTTGTTGATGGTCCATTTGGGATAAACGGATTGGCGGGGAAATCCATTTACGTGGATTTATTAATGTGGAATCGTAAATTATGATTTGCGATTAGGTCCGTTCGATTATGGATGTTCGGTTCGGTTGTCATTAATAAAGGACGATCTAATTAATTAATTAAAAAGGAACTGGGTAGTAATTAATTTTAATGAGATGAATAAATTATTCATAGCGAGACTCGGCGTTCGAGTGATTAATTTGGAAATAAATTAATGTATTGAAACGATCGAATTAAAATATATTGTATATTTATTTATTAGGTTAATTAAGAGATGCTAATGTAAATAAAGAGTTTTAGAGATGGGTTGCATTAAAAAAAAAGGTTTCGATAGTTACATTATTTTTGGTAACGAAATCTTAAAAATTTGAAAAGTGACGTTTTTTATGAGAAAATCTTAATGAGTAATTAGATTTGTGTATTCTGGTTTAAAAAAGATAATCCTTGAAAAAATATAATTTTTTTTCCTTCGGGTTTGTGGCAAATATTGATGAATTACTATAGAAACGTTTTTAAAATATCCGTACACGTTCGGAGAAATTTTTTTTGAAATACATCGATATTTGCTAACAAAATATTTTTTAATGCTGAAATATAACCTAAAATTATGGAAAACACATTTAATAATCTGCTTTTAATTGAAAAAAAATTCTTGAGTGGAAAACATGGTGAAAATACTACATAAATTGACTATCAAAATAACGCTCATAACTCAAAAGTAAACAAAAATATCATTATTATGTAAATTTTATCTTATTCATCATAACATTTTTGGGAGCTGGTACTACTTTCGTGATGGAAATCATATTACTACAATTTTGATTGCGTTTCGAGTCAAATATCAATGAAAAATCAAGGAAAAGTTACAACAATATAGGATTTACACCTTTGTTACTAAACGCATATCCATTTTTACAATCATGAAAGTAGTAGGGGTTTTAAAAGGAATATACTTGCAAAACTTAAATAAATTCGGTTCATAACTTTTTCTGATATCTACGTTGCCATATGTGAATATGTCGGGAAAACTAATTTGGAGAAAAATCAAAAACAAACTTTCAAATGCAATTAAAAATTAGCTACCGAGTAAAATTCAAATCCCTGTAACTTAAGTTATAAATAAAGTATAAGCAAAATTCAAACACTATTAGAAAGAAAAAGTTTAAATTTAAAACTGACATTAAAATAAAAAAAAATGAAAATTTTCTCAAAAATGACGTTTTAAAGGTGTACGGATACCTTAATTGATAAAAAAAATACTGTAAAAGCTAATAAGATAAAATAAATGTGATGAAAAATCAGATCTGTAATCAAAAAAATTATATTTCCCTCTTGACATGTGCAGTAAATTCTCTTTAATCCTACATGTTCGGGACCACAATATAGTTTTAACGGAGATACCAGAAATAAACCAAGCTAAATAAACAACTTAAACCATTAAAATGTATTTAATATGTTTATGCACATTCTGGACCTGTGTAAGCGACACATATATATATCAGACATAATATTCGTCTTATTCAAGCATCTACAAAGTTAAATTTGGACATTGAGCATTAATTTAATTGAATATTTTTGTATTTATAAATATAAAAGAAGAGTACCACAAAAGATAAATTAATACAGTAATAGTTAAAACAAGTTATGATGATAAGCTACTCTAATTACATGCGCATACTTATTTGTTTTATAAGCTCTCGAAGAACATTTGTAAGGTTGGAAGACATTTTACTGCATAGCACACATAAAACGAACACTGTTGTAGTATTGTATAAACCAGAGTGAACCGAAAATGTGGGCATTGTTGTATCGCTGCAAAAAAAAAAAAAAAAAAATCCCGAATCCTCACGAAAAAATCCGAAAGCGAACGATTCGATTGGTGCCGAATTAAAAAATGTGCCGAACCATGGAATGCGGGTATAAAGAGTGGTTATTGTAATTAGTTTCTGTACTCCCTCAGAGGTTCTTTATATACTGGTATATGAAAAGTCTGTAGGTTAAGTATTCCTTTAAAGTCTGTAACCGCGCGATGTAAAACAAGTAGTTTTTTATTCGCTGTCAACAGGGTATTTCCGACTTTCGAAAGACAGTCAGTCGCGCGGCTTACATTTTTCAACACTACTTTCATTCAAACGGGTTATAAAAACTGCTCTTAAAACACAAAAATTATATGTATACACATAATGTGAAAAATCCTTAAAGTCCGTCAAACCTTTCAGCCCGTTTATTTTTATTTGCTGTTTTTATTTATTTATTTTTATTGTAGTCGTAATCGCATAGGTTGCAAGTCTGGGAGTTGTATAGGTTTTACCAAGATCATTTAATGAAGATAAAAAAATAATTAATTAACACAATGAATAGAAATTTATAAAAATCAAAATGTAACACTTTTATTTCCGAGTTTATTTGAAATTGTAAAAAAAAGAAAAAAGGGAGTTTAGAGGTTTTTCAGCAATAAGTAGGAAGTTAGAAAATTGTTAATCATTAATCCGG
>BMAW01052742.1:261023-299303 GCA_019974015.1 Nephila pilipes
TTTTATAAAAAAGCCTTTTCGTCGGAGCATCCACTAGTTTTAAAAAGATTATCCAGTGGATTAAATTCACTTGATGTCTTATAAAATGCTTTAAAAAACTGTAAATTCCGTAGATGTGTGACATAACGATGAAATATAAAAGGAAATCATACCCTCGAATACTTAAAAATTTCTACAAAACTGAAAAGAGAAAGATTCACAATGCGATGACGTTAATAATAATAATAATAAAAAAAAAAAATAGAACTCGAAGAAGCTTCTCGGGGAAAATAGCGAAATATATTATTTTTGGTCTAAATTGTTACGAAAAGAATTGGAGATTTCAAAACCAGGAAAAAAGATATTAAAATGACAGTTTGCTGCACAAATGAAAACTTATAAACAAGTGAACGACGTAATATGTTTTATGAGTAAATGAGTTTTCTATATAGTTTCAAAATATTTCCATTGAAATTCAAATAACTGAAGACTTCCCGTAACGTTATGTGACAGCGAAGAATGAAATAGCTAACAATTCATAACTGAATGAACCTATCACTTAACGGTTGCGTAGAATTACAGGAATCGCGATACCAATAATATTCGCATAATCTCGTCTTTGGCAATAATAAAAATTAAATTATAACTGAATAAGAATAGAATTTGTTAATAGTTAATTATTCAATTCTGTAGCCAAACACGGTCATCAAAAATAGATTCATTGAGATATGGTTGATGAAACAAAGTTCAAATGGACACATTCGTTACTTTATTATCCGAAATATTGCTTAGAGATATGAAAGGATGTAGGAAATTGCAGGATGCAACGGAATATACTTAACGGCTTAACAGTATCACATTTTCAAAGTTTCTGATTATTACGTATAACTTATTCTAGATTACTTTTTGATTCACGGATGGCATTACTAATGCGTTGAATAACTCTCTCTCTCTCTCTCTCTTTCCAAGGTTTTTTTTTTTTTTTTTTTTTTTTTTCATTTTGTTCTTTGATTCAATGTGAAACGCGTGCTTTCGCTGGAATTACAGTTCGAAAGTTTTGTTTAAGTACGCATTAAAGAAAATAATTATAATTTTGTTTACCAATCATTAAAACTTAATGACTGAGCTTTTAAGTTTTATTTTATGTAGATTACATTCTTAATTTTTTGTGTTCAACCAAAAATGGATGATTCTCTAACAACAATAGTGAAGTCGCGGTAGCCTAGTGGTCATGATCGTGGTCTGCGGTTTTCGTCGAGTCATGGGTTCGAATCCTGATGCCACAAAAGACCCATCGTGTCTAAAGATCGGATACATGTTGAATCTATCGAGACTTCCAAGTTTTCCCAAGGCGTGGTGTAGAAATTTGGAGATGGTGGTGCCGACTCGGATGAAAACCCCGTCACTTGATCGAGGCTCGAAATTACAAGGTCAGTCGGCAATATCCCTCGCGTTGCTCCCAGTGCGACGTTTATAAAACCAATCAATCATTCTGACATTAGTAGCAGTGAACGTGGAAGTTGTGACCAGAGTGACTATGAATATTTGCTACGCAATGCCGGAGGTTCTATAGATTTTGCAACGTTTTTATGTATTTCACTTGCTTTGTGTCTGTGTGTGTATCAGTGTGTCATCAAATTTTCGATTGTTAATTTAACCAATTTCCCATCCAGCTAGAGCTCTGAAACTATGGGAATCGTTCTAATTCATCTAACAATGCAATATTTAGACATTTGCGACCAGTTTTAACTAATATTTCAATATTTTTTTTAATAAACTTTGCCATCATATAAAAACATTGTTTTTAAAAACGTTGGTTTTTATCACGAATTATTTACAGATCTGATGATGAAAATTCGGTTGTTGATTTTGAAGAGGCTCGGACTTTCTGTGAGGATGATGAAGAAAATGACGTGAAAAATCCTCCATGTTTCCATTTCCACAAATGTTTCCATTTTGTGGAACTCCATCCATTAACATGAATCATTTATTTAATGAATGAAATGTCGAGTTATGCTTATACTATTCATACCAGCTTGTGTGAAAAAAAGCCGTCATTAAAGGGGTGACAATATACTTCTCTAATTTTAGATATATACTTAATTTTGGACCATTAAATATATATTTTGTCCACAATTTTCATTCAAAATACTGTAAGTGTCCATAAATGCTACTTCTTACAATTCCGGCAATATAAAAAAAAATAGGGATTTAAGGGACCGTTTTTTCGAAATTTTTTGAACTGTTACGTGGTTTAGGAAACTGAAGATGATGAAATATGTTTTTGAACAAAAGACGGAAAATGTATTATTGTGTTAGGCATGAACAATTACTACGTTCATGGATAAATTTAAAACTTTAGAATTTTTTTAAAAAAAATATTTGATACCATTAAGTAAAGAATACTTGATTTATATAATATTTAAAAAATCCACTTTCCCTGCATGACATTGAATGTAACTTTTATCGTATTCTTGATATTTGTGTGTATTTCTTGTGTGCTTTTGTCGATAGCGACACTTTTTACAGAAATTATAAATATTTTTGGGGTCAAAATGTTACACGGCGAGAATGCTTTTTGCTTTAAAGAGAAAATCTTTTAGCGACCAGTAAATGTCTCACGAAGTTAAAATAAATTTGATATTGAGAGAAGTTGAAATGCAAGGGGGAAAAATATTAACACAATAAATGAAAATAAAATTATGATTAGATAATTTTGTCCTAATGTGATACTGGTTTTAATTTATGTAAGAAGGAAAATATTGAAAATTTTACAAAAATTAGAAATTTTGATGAAATAAACGATGTACATTAAAACGGGAAAAATTATCTTCTTTTTTGCTGTTCCTATCCTTTTAGTAAGAAATGTTCTTTTAATCATCTATTTTAGATAAACTCGACCTTGAAAGTGAAATAGAGATAGGCAATTTTATTTATCCGTAAAGGAAATAAATTGTTGTAATAACGGACAATATACATTTATAATCAAATGTATTGTAAGATATTTATGTTGATATTGTGTATGAAATAATCAGTGCCTTTGTTGTTTTGATGCATATAAAACAGATTGTTAGTTATGCTGAAATGTGTCAACAAGGCCAAACATTTGTCTCCGAAATTTTAAAATTGTATAAATAAATCATTTAAATATGTATGTTTACTTATCAAATTTAAAAATATCAAGCCAGTGACACACACATATTTAATGGATGAGTAAAAAGAATATTCACCTTCTTCAATACTGTCATGGCTGGAATAATAAGACCTATTACCTGAATACAGTCTGTTTATTTTATGTTGAATGAGAGAGAGAGAGAGAGAGTTACATCGACAGAAGGGTGGAATCACGTCCTCTCACATGCCAGAAACGTAGTTTTAGCGTCGTGACAGAGAGAGGAATTTGCTTACCTTAGAATTTATATGCAAGGATTTCTTCATATCACGTGGTATTGCAAGAAGGGATTTCTAGGGATTTTAGCTGCAGACAGAAAGTTTCGCATTTTTTGATATATATATGTGTGTGTGTGTGTGTGTGAGGGTGTGTATCATTTTGGGTGTTATTTCATATTCTTTATTTGGGAAGACAGTTATTTCTTGAATCAAACTTGACATTTATTCGAAGATTTTAGAGCATTTTTCGCTTTGAAACCTTCCAAAGCATGGCGAAAGTACAGGGTATGAAATTTGTGCACCTATATAGAGCAGGTGTTTACAAAGAAAGAGGTAAAGGAAAGAGAGCAATTAATAGTTGGCTACAGCTTTTGTACTTGAGAAGAAAAGGAATTTCTCTTTGATTTGTTGATTCTGTAACTAAAGGGTTTCGGTATGTTTCTTGCGTGTATTTTATGAAACAAAATACACGCAACTGTTAATGTTGCAATTACAATAATTAAAAGTGGAAGTCAAAGTAATTTTAAAAGGTTAGCATTTAAAATATTAAAATTAAAAAAAAAAGGGTAAATTTTATTTAATACTCGTGTGCCACACAGATAGGTAATTTCAAAATAATTATTAAGCAGAGATAAACCTTACTTGTCTTATAAAGATAAACTTAACTTATCCATCTTCATTTTAATTCTATTCTTGAAATAAAAAAATAATATCCTTCCAGTAATGATATTCTTGAAACTGAATGCTTAGATATTTATTTTAAAACGGTTGATTACAAAATTTGAAGAAACATTTATGATAAGAGAGAAAACTTATAGTATATTGCACACAAAGTACCTTTCTGGAATAGTAACTTTAGTATATCAATTTTTAGAAATACTATATGTAATTATATTTTGCATAATGATAGATTGGTAAGTAATTATTCTTGTGAAAATGGAAATTTAAATAAATTTCACAAAATAGTCTCACTAAATCATTTCCCAATTAATTTCCTCAAGAAATTTTAAAACATAATGTTTATAAAATAGAATAACTTGATCTTATCGTATCTTACTTATCTTATTATCTTAGATCGCATGATCTTACTTACATTAGCCGTTTTTGATAACATAATCTACAAACTTTTATTGCATAATTGGTAGAAGAATGGAGGAAGAGAACTGTGATATAAATTACAAGAGTCCGATTCTCTAAAGAGTATCGCCTCTGATCATTTTTGTAAAGAAATTATCCAACAAGTTGGTCCTTTTAAACCAAGTGTACAGGCCAGCACCGTAACGATTGCTATATTCTACAGACCTTTCAGATCTGTGTAACAAACCAGTTACTTAGTATTATAAAGTTCTTTTATTACATTAAAAATACCAGTTAATATTAAATCAATGTGAGGTTTTTTTTTCTAATAAATTGTACTGATAGTAAACTCGAGGGAAAATATGTATAAATCTTTTTACACAGGATAATTGTAAAAGAAGGAAAATCCAACGCGAAAAACTAAATTCATTTCTCTTTTTAAAAAATTAAAATTTTGGAGAGCTTGAAAATTGAAGAACGTTATATTAATTATAATTATCTTAAATTTAAATGAATTAAAAATTTATGTGATCAAGCAAAACTATAAGAAATCATCAATAGCTACCATAAAAGGTAGAAGAAATGGCTCACATATTTTATAGTTTATTGGGGGAGAGGGGGGAGAAAAATCTTTATTGATTTGGGTTAAAAATTACATTCCTAAAAAGTACCGTTGAGCGGAAACCTTATTGAGGAAAGATATTCTCCTTACGTTAATTGTTAAATATTTCCAACATGGTTTCTTAAAGAGAAAATTTCCAGCGTAAGCTATGAAGAGTTCTACATTTTTTTATTCCATCTGGATCTGATATAATTGGTTTTATTTGACTGTAATCTGTATCGTACATAATGATATACATACGATAAAATATATTGCGAAATTGGTGTGGCTGAGTCATATTAATGGTCATGGTCATGAGCTCACGGTCGGCGTTGTTCATCAACCAATGAATTCGAGTCCTGATGTCACAAAAAACCCGCCGTGAAGTGGAGCGCGGATACATGTTAAATCTGTTGAGGCTTCAAGTCTTTTTGTGGAAAGGCTTCAAGTCTCCCCATGGAGTGGAAATTTGGAAATAGAGTATCCAACTCAGATGTCAATCTCTTCAATTGACCGAAGCTCGAAATGATCCGTCGCCAATAGCCAATGGATGAAAAATGGGAAGTATAAGAACGATGACATCATACTCTGTAAACACATTGTAAGGTTTTGTTTACTTATGTTAAGCTTTTTTCGAAATATTGTAATATTTTATATTCTTTGTTTCAACGTGTACTGTTATATATCACCCTTTATTGTTGTGAAAAAAAACTCTTTTTGCCAATAAATGCTGAATGCGGGGGTGATTATCTTCTGGGGGGGAGTAGTTCGGTTTGAAGCTATCTCCCTTCGGATGAGTTCGGTCCTCTTGGTCATTCTGCCAGTAGCCCTCATGTTGCTTCCAAATGCGACGTTAATAAGCAATCAGTCTGGACATTCATAATCTTCATCATCAATTCTCGTCACAAAAAGCTTGTGCTTGAAGCCCCAACAGCTGCGCGCTATTCAACTCAATCCAACGCTGCCTCCCTAGCACTTCCCCAACTTGGCCATCCAAAAGAATTTCCCTGTTTATGACACTATGTACTTTAGTCTTCCTCTCTTTCTCTTTTCGCCTCGTGCCCATTCTTAGTTCTCTTTCCATCTGGTGTCTATCAGCGCAATTCATGTGTTATCATTTGACGTCTAACGCCATTTTTCAATTTTGGCGGAAATAGGTTTGATAGATGTTTTGTTGTACAATTCTAAATTTGAAATTTTATCATAAGAATTTTTCTGATACACTTAGTTTGAAAGGCACTTAATTTCTGTTCTTGTGACTTAAAAAATTTCCAAGCTTTGCTTTCCTAAAAAAGAAACGCTAATAATCCAGATCTCATATAACATTATTTTTACTAATTCATGGTAATTTTGGAATCTAATTTCCTAGTCATACAATGTTTGCTTTATATAAAACCTTTTATCTTGATGAAATATACATACAAGTACAAACCCATGTTAGAATTATAAAAATAAAAAAGAATAAAGTAACAAAAGATTTATGGATAGTTTTTTTTTTTTTTTTTAAATTTAAGTCGATCAAATATAACGAGTACTGAAGTATCTTCACGTAAGCCCATTATAAAACTGCCGTTTTATCGATTAATCATTTACTTAATCGTTAAAAGCACTTCTATTAATACTTTAATCGATTTTGTGCTATTAAAGTTGCTTTAGTCAGTAATAGTTTTTGTATATGCATTAACATCTACTTCTTTTTATAATCTTCAAAATCTATTACAAAATATGACTTTTTCTTTCTTTCTTAGGGACTAACTGTCTACAGAAGTTGAACCGTTGTTGAACAAAATCTGAAGAGGAAAAAAGTTTTAATTTTTCATTTTTAAAATTCATTTCTTTAATTATATATTCCTAACAACAGCTATTTACTCATAAAATTTATTAAAACTAAGTTTTTTGAAACTTAAATTATATTGTTTTTGTTAATAGCTTAACAAGTTTATATTTTCTCGGAATTCAATCCATGATATTGTAGTAGATTAATTAATTAGTTTACATTCGTTTCTTATAGTTTTCATTAATTCTAGAACGTTCTTGAAAGTGTTTAAAGCTTAGAGATTTATATTTTCTATGAATCGCGCAAATAATTACATGCAAGTTTTAGTTAGGTTTTTGTTTCTGAAAATATACATCTAGGATATTTCAACACAATTGGTGAAGTTATGGTATGGCAAAGTGAGAGAATGTTTGTAAAAGGCAAATTGATTTCTTTAGCTTTAAACAAATGATTTCCAGCGTTGAAAATTTCCCAGGTTGTTTACTTGTAAAGCTATCTTATCACGAAATAATTAAAAATTATTACTCTTTATTATATTCCCCTAATTAGACTTCATGTCCTATGACCCGTGTGGCTACCGGATATGACAGAATAGTCCCACTGTAGCTCATGCATGTCGTAAGAGGCGACTAAAATGGACACCCAGCGTCTGGGGGTATAGCCGGGCACCCTGTCCTTAAGGATTACATCAAGGGGACCTCAGCGACTTATCATCTTCAGATAAGTATAGGCATCATGACCCCGAGGCACCCTAGTGACCTTTTTCTTTCCTATGGGGTTTACTGTCTCTGGTAAACACAGGTGGCGCTCTCCCGGGATACTCCAGTGATCCTTCTCTGTTTTCGACCCTCCTGCTTGGCAACCAATTTTTGTATTTTTTTCAATTTCTTCACTTCTAGAGTACAGTTATTAAGGAGCTTTAGGGTGATTTAGTCTAATGTTCGAGTCTCGATTCTACTTTAAACCGCATGTAGAATATCTCAGTTGATAAAAGAAATATACTTTTGAAAAGAAACTCGTGAAGAGAGAATTACTGCCTAAAAGTTATATATCAGTTCAGAAATCGTCTCGTCCATGGTTCATGGAACCATGGTTCATTCGTTGATCCATCGCTGCTGATTGGTTGATTTGCAACGATATCACACCTGACAATACACATTGATTATTGACAATAGACCTCCTTATTTTCAGCCCCAGTCGAATGACGAGGGTAGTGTTTGAGATGATACCTCCCTCTCCTTATTTCATCGCCATGAGAAACGCACCGTTTTCCCTTAATGTATAGCAGCCTGCATTATTCCGCATAACGGGTCTTTAATGGAATCAGGGCTCGAATACGCGGCTCACTTTGAACAGCGTCGTTCATACGCTCTAAACATTCACGACTCGTATACCATGGCTACTGATTTACCTACAATGGCTCGTTATGTACCACTAGGACAGTGATCCCAAACTCTTACGGTACATGGCTCCTGTTTAGAACTAAGTTTTTCCCACCGCGCCCTATCTTTTGTCAAGGTATGAATAACCGTAATGAAAGGGATAAGACTACGAAATTCTGCGGCACCCCTACAAAGGTACTGCGGCTCCCCGGTGCACTGGGGCACACACTTCGGAAGTTCCTGCTTTAGTATATACGAGCACCCTAAGGGTTAATTAGGGGTGCGTAAGCCGCAAGCCACGTGCGGCTCTTAAAAAAGAGTAGTGCAGTTCTTACGCAAATAAGATATATGCATGAAATAGGGTAAGCTAAAATTTACTCCGTGTCCAAAAAGGTTGCAATTGTTTCTTTATTTTTACAAAGTTATTAGTAAACTTAAGCCGATTAGAGGATCCAAAATTAATTATCTTATTCCATTTTTTTTTTGTTGGCTGTGAAATTTAAAAATGTTATTCAAAAACATGAAAAATATTGTATTGTTTCTATCAAACAATTGTGTAAAGAAAATCTTTAAAAATTAGATTTTCCTGTGGATGCTTTTCGAATGTTGTTCCTCTTTGCAATTAGATGTCGAAAGTAAGTTCAAAACTTGTCACGATAGTGCGCACAGGTCCCAATAATTACAAATCGGTTAAAACAGACCGATGCTCATTTTGAATTTAGATTTTAGTTTGGAGATGAAAAATAATTGTGAGGAAATCTTGGCGAGAAAAACTCAAAATGTTTCCTGTTTTATTTTTATTGGCCCTACACAAAGTGTATCCGTGATCACGTAATTGAATAAATTCTATTTAGAAAAAATTAATGAAATAGTCCCTTTTTTTGGAAGAAGTAAGAATCTCGTTATATCCTCAACAGTAATGGTTACTACTACCGTTGCTAAGACAATAGACCCCTGATAAAAAAAAATTCTTTGGGAAAAATTCAAAAAATAGTGCCATTATGGGGGAAATGAAGCTTAATTATGAGAAAATTTTACATCTTCTATTTGGCAACATTGAATAAACGCTTCTTCCAAATATTCCTTCCTGGAATGTAGTTTACAAAGGCAGAGAAGTTGGCAACCCCTGATATAGGCTCTTAAGGGTTTGCAAAATGATTACCTTTGCTCGAAAAGTTTTGTTACCGCACAGTAAAGAACTGTGCAGAAAAACCACAACTCCACTCTGGTTTAGAAGAATGAAAAAAAAATAAATAAATAAAAGGTCCCGTCATTTTGACTGACATGAGGTTGATTGGTTGTTTTTTATAATGTCACACTAGAAGCAACACAAGGGCTATTGGCAACGGACCTAGTAATTTTGAGTTTCGCTCAAGTGACGAGAAGCTGGCACCTCCCTCTCCTAACTTCCATACCACGCCATTGCATTATTTTCGAATATTGCACATTACATTCTCTAATTTCGCGTGCACTTTCTAACCCCAAGTTGTTTCAGCACGCCAATGAATAGTAATAGTGATTATAAATTTACCGATTTTCCTATTACCAGTTTCGGTAAAATTTTCAAATAAAATGGATGTATCGGTAAATTATGTTGTGTGAATTCCTTAAGCCGCAAGTAAGAAATAAAAATTCGTAATAATAATACATTTTATTTGATTCTTGAATGCAGTGGCAAAAGTATACAAAAATAAGTTGTGTTCTAAAAATAAATAATACACATAAAACTCAACAGTCTTATGAAAATTATGAGTAATATTTATACATTAATATATAATTTATCTTTTAAAAACAATTATAAAATATATGATTAAATACATAACGTAAATTAGTTAATATGTTTTGAAAAATAAGAACATAAGAAGCAAGTACAAAATAATCACGCCGCTGAAAAGATTTTTCAAATACCATACGTCTTGGTTTAATAATTATTAAAGAATCTTACATTGTTTAAATATATTTGCACCTTATAATTTCCTGTCGAAAATACTCTAGTTCTTTCTTAACGATTTTATTAGTATTCTTTTCATGCCAAAGGCGGATTCTTAAGTTGTATTTTTATTTTTGCTTCGATCCATAAAAAATTTCTCTTCCATGGATAACGTAATTGAAGATATTGAAGGAAAAATGTGTTCTACTTTTTGATACATAATTTACCGAATTACTGATTAAAACAATGTAGAATTCCAAGTAACAATTTGATGCCAAAATTCCAATTCGGAAATTGTAATCCCTACTCTCACCACCCAATATGGAAATCGATTATTTCGAAAGTATAACGTAAATTAAATGCAATTACAATAAAATTAGATATTATTTCAATCGAAATAATATCTTATATTAGATTATTCAAATTGGAGAAAGTAAATTAAAATTATAAGAGTTAAAAACAGATTTAGTATGGTTTATTTAAATTGATATGACTTATTGACAAAAAATTTCAAAATTCTTACCTATAATTATATGATTAATATAATCCCTTGAATTAATTATTTAATTCTCTAAATTTCCATAACACATCACCTGAACACTTTGATCCTTTAGTTAAATTTAGCGCCTATAGACCCCATTATTCTATTCAACCATCTGAGGAAGACTATAATTTTCGATTCGCTGTTTCTTTCTGCTAATAAACTGTAATTTTTAACCCCGATGATAAGATACTTTCCCCCATGTTTAATTTGATTTTATCATAGCTACAATAGCAAAAAGGGCATGGTCGTGAATATGTGTTCGGAGCTGTTTCAGTAGAATCGTAGGTTCAAGTCCTGATGCTGTTAAAGAAACTTCGTGTAGCCGAGCGTGATACACGTTAAATCTGCCTTGAGTTTGACTCCTGATGCATCAAATACCCGTCGAGGCTGATGCACGATAAATCTATCATGGCTTAAAGTCCTCCCGTTGGGATGGTGTGTAAGTTGGGAGAGTGATGTAACTCATGTGTTGTCCTCGTCACTTGACTTTAGCGGTCCGTCGCGGATATCCCTCGTGTTGCTTCTAAGTACGACGTTAACAAATAATCATTCATTCGATTTTATCATTCAATTGAACAATTCATTAATGTATAGGTTACATTAAGAATCTTATAATTATAACGTATTCTGTATAATTATTTTATAAGGTATTTTTAAATACTCTATGTTTAATTCCCCTTTTACATTTGTTCTACAACTTTTTAAGGTTACATCACGTTAGGCGAGTTACAGTTTTTTCAATTCATTTTCTTATTTTTGAAATCCATTTATAAAAAAGTATTTTATGTAAATACTGTTTCCTTCTCTCAAGTTAACGTCACACTAGATATTTACAACAGTGGTTACTTATGATATCAGGCTTTGAAAGCCGTAGAAGATTCAACCCAACTCGTGGAATCCCTTTAAACTTTAAATTCACTTGATTGATACTCTTGAAAATACCCATGTTATAATAGAAACTCTTAGGAATTCAGATTAAGAACTTAATTTTATTTTATTCGTCAAATGTATTTACAGCTCTTTCCTTTTTAAGCAAAACAGCAAAATAAGTCTGTTTAAAGCCAGCAGAACATATTAATATAATTTGGAGAAATAAGATTTGGGTAGCAACTCACAATAAAAAATAATAATGGAAATAAAATTTAAAAAATATATATAGATTTAGACTTTGTTTACAACTATAAAATATCAGCGTCTGTAAGAAATACGGGTCAGGTATATGTATAACATCGGTAAAAAACGAATTTTTTGAACATGGGTTTTCTTTCTAACTTCACACTTGGCGCAACATATTTTTTTTTTTTTTTTCAAGAAAAAGAAATATAAATTCTAAAAAAATTCTGTGCAAAGTTTTGCAAAGAACAGATTTAGCCACACAAGGTTCGCTTTATTTTATGATTATTATTAAATTGCTCAATTAAATATAACAATTAAAGTACACGATGAAACATCGAAAAATGGACAATAGTAAACTTTTCCGATATTAAAATTCAAGAAAACGATAAATAATTAATTTGAATATGTTTTGATACGTGTAATAAAAATTAAAGCTAACGATACATTATTAGACGACGGATGTAACGACCATTTGGCGACTTGGCGGGAAATTTGGCGCAAAATTTAATACTTTAAATAATTAGTTTGAATGAATTAATTTTTATTAATTATAATTAAATTATCGTATTTTCATCTAAAACAATGGTGTATAGAAAACTTCAGCTCAATTAAGCGCTTTAAAATGTGAGAAAAAAAAGCTTTTGAAGTTTTGAACCAGGCACAGTTACAATGAGAGTTAAGGAAAACCCATTAATAAATAAGTGGTTAGGTCAAATAATCTCTCCTGCAATTATCTCTTTGATCTCAGTTGTCATTCCGCCTCTAACTAGAATGAAGACTCTTCTCAAAAATTTATATAAGCAAATGATAAAACGTATTTTTATCTTGTTCTTATCAATAATTATTAGAAAAGAAACCTAGCCTCCCTGGAAGAAACTGAACGATAAAGTTGAATAAAACCATATGAAATGAAGTAATAATAATATGAATGATTCGCATTATCTCAACTTCGAAACAATACAACCAGCGTCTGGAACTTTATTTTTAAGCATTTTTTTTAATCTTTTCTTAATCTTCAATAAATTATGAATGTAATGATGGCCCTTTAGACACCCAATGATAAGTCCTTAAAACTACTTGAAAATCTTCCCTTTAAATTTTACCTGTAGTCTGTATTTAATACTTTAGTTTTTCAGTATTTAAAATTTTTATTCAAAAAAATTCTTTGAACCAATGTGATTCTGTATATTTCCTAAATAAATTCTAGGATTAGTATTCGTTTCATTATGTTCTAAAATGTATTGTTCTACAACAATGTTCCAGCCGTTTAGGAGCTAAGAACTCCTAAAACTTGTAATCTATGTTAGTTTGAGTCATTAATTAAAACAAAAAGACGACATCTGAACAAGACCTCATTATCTAAATTAGCACTCTATTTCAGGATTTTCGCCCTTGCAAGATTTCAATACCCAACCGAATTTAATGCGTAGAAACCTTCATTATCCCATGTTACAGATTTGGGTGACATTAAGTTATAACGTGTGCTCTACAGCGATTTTCCCTTCGACTTGGTGTTATTTAAACTGAAAAATTTCCCCAGTAAATGAAACGTGATTTTCGTAGATAGGATAAGAGTTATTGAAGTACAAGGCATGGAATTGAGGAGATGTATATACAAGCAATGAAGCGCTTAATATGAGGTTAGGAAGCTAGTATTAGATTGAGGAGCTGAAGCTATAAATGAAAGAATGTTGACTACCTTGCCAACAATGAGAAGTTATCGGACTTTCCTTTCCTTCCCAGTCAAATGAAATGTGATCTAAAAATTAGGCTGAAGTAGGAAATGAAATGAATTTATTTAAGGATATAAGCGAAATAGAATTGAAAGTGAGAGCAGCACGTAGTCGGAGATGATAGTGAATTAGAAATTAAAGTGAAGTACAGTAGATCTACAGTGAATAAAATCTGTTTGAAGTATTTCCGGCTTAGAGTATGGCGTAAAAAGAATCGAACCTGCGGAATTCAAGGAGTAGCTCAATCAGGACAAGTGAGTTGGTAAGCTAGAACTTTATAGTTTAATTATAAATTAAGATTGAGGTGTGTTGAGGATTGAAAGAGGGCAATCTTGCATTATCAGCGAAGAAACCTAATAAACTGTGTTTGTATTTTCCTGACCTCTATTTAATTGGAATTGTGTTTTTACTGAATATTTAATTAAACTTTACGATGTCTGTAGATTTAAATATAATTATGGAAGGTGTTACAAGTGGTCTATTTTAAAAGTAAGTTGTGTGAAAATTATATACAAATATTCTGTAAAATAAGATAAGTTCTAACGAAATCTAAATGACCTTGGCATTATTCAAAGACACATTTGATCAACAAAACATCGCATACGGTATGATCGAATGCGAGTAAAGAATAATACAAATAATATTTTAAAACATTTAGCAAGCTTACAGCATTTAACAAATCATAGTTTGTAAATGACAAGGCAACAACTGGTTAAAGTAAAAATTAAAAGCAGAAGGATGTATCACCCATATAGATAAAGAAAAAGAAAGGTAAATTTTTAACCCTTCATTCAATAAGTCAGATAAAAAAAAAAAAACCTGTAAAAAGCGGAAACATTCATAAGAATATAAAATATTTGCGATATTTTCACTACATCCAGGAAAACAAAGACAAAAGTTCTACGAAATAGAGAAGATAAAGAAAAAAGTTGTTCTATGCGTAATGCGTTGCGAAGACAAGATTTCGCCACCAGAAGCGATTCTTTTCTTTGCAACACATTAAATAGAATTTGTTTTAATTTAATTTATTATATTACGTGATCTATTACAAAAGCCCCCTTGTTGCTTAATAATTGCAAATCAATATTAAAATCTCTTAGCCCAAAGTATTCCAAGAAGGAAGACGAATTAAATAGAAGTCGTTCGAAAGTCTTAAAGCAAATATGGCTGCCTCGCAATTGTCTTCAAATTCTGAATAATTTTATTCATTTTTATTCATTTCTTAAATACTTGATTACATATTATTTAAAGTAGTACATCAATAGATAGGTAAATAAAATACTTTTTATACATGTCTTATTTCAATCCAATAAAAAAATTAGAACTTTATTATGGCATATTTTTGAAAATTAGGCCCTTTTCTGGTGAAAGCAGGCATAAAACATATACTCAAAAACAAGATAAAATTTTAAAAACTGATCAGCTACGACATTTTGTGATTAACTAAAACAATACCCTATTTAGGGGCTAATTAAATATAAAACAAATGATACAAATAAATATATTAAACAGCCGTTAGAGAACAACAGAAAAATACATAAATGGCATGTTTAATTATATTACGGTGAATCCATGAAATGTAATATAATTAAATTATTATGAGTTTATTTCTAACATAATTTATACGCTCATATTGCGTGAGATATCTTGACGTATATTGAATAATTAACATACTGTAAAATAAATTTAGGATGTGAATATAATTTAAAAATATCTCAATTAAATTAAATTTTTATATGTATAGTACTCTGAAACTGTTACATATCAGAAGTAAAATAAACCACATTTCACAAAACATTATATGCTTAGTTTCATTTTATATCATTTTTATTAAAGCTAGCACTTTAATAAATTTAGTTTCATAAGACATGGTTTATTTATAAATGAACTACGCTAGTGTAGTATTTTGCATCATGAAAATTTTAAAACGTTCTAATGCTTTAATTAATTGATTCGCTTTGTATTGCATATCATTAAATCTATTTGAAGTGTTATGATATGTTAATTATGCTTCATTATTTTCATCACAATTTTAAGTATTAAGACTTAATAAATATTTTTAATTAAATCTGTAACTAATAAATTAATTCTCCAAAAATATTTTATAGCATTTATAATGGATAAAAAGACATTTTTTTTTCATTAAAATCATATGTAAAATAATAGAATATATCATGACTCTTCGAAAATAAGTTGTATGCGCGAAAGTGCTCCCAACAATCTTAATACAATACAGCTCAGATTATCCGAAACCATTGGCGACTTGGGGTGTTCGAATAATTGATTTTTCAAATAACGGATTATTCACGAAATTATTGTACCAGTGTCAAAGGTTTGTATCACTTGTCTTACAAATAACACAGAAAGACCTGACGATCCTAGTTTCACAAGCTCAAAATGGGCATTAAAGTAAGCATACAGTTCAGAAAAAGATGCCTAAAATTTTCTATTGCTTCAGATCTGAGACCCTTTTTTTGTCGGTATTTCTCGTAAACTTTTTAAGACATTTAAACTTTTTAAGTATCACATTTTTCTTGCTGTTCTAGCCACTTCATAGCGTCTCAAAGCAGTTAAAAGCTTTTTCATTGGATAGTTTATTTTCTGTATGGTCATTGTTGCAAGGGTCAATGACTCAAGCAATGATTTCATAGTCCTAAAAACTAGAGCGGTTTTGGTTAACCAGTGTTTCGATTGATTGATATTCGCATAATCAATGTTGTACAGTACTAACTTTTGTTCGAGAAGCGAAATGAGTTACGGCAATGTTATCGTATATTTTAAAAATAAATTTTAAAATACACTTTATAACCAAAAAAAAAAAAAAACGACGCACCAAGAAGGAGTTGTCCGATGGAGACAAAAGTTGGCGGATAGAAAAATTATGTATAGAATAGAAAATGATTAAAATTTCTGAAAAATTGAATGATTTATTTCAGAGTTACTTGGTTGCAAAATACCGAGCTCAAAAGGTGTTGAACCACCTCTAGCCTGGATGCAAGCTGCCACACGACGTGACATAGAGGGATAAAGCTCCCTGACGGTCTCTTGCGCTATTTCTTGCCAAATTTGCTCCAATTGTCGTCATCAACATTCTGTGGTAGATGCAGTCGCCTTCCCATCATATCCAGACAAGCTCGATTGAAGAGAGATGTGGCTGGCCAAGGAAGTGTTTGACAAGCAGTAAGACAGTTCATAGCAACACGTGCCGTATGTGGTTTGGCATTATCTTGCTGGAAAATAAGTCCGGGGTACTGCAAAAGGAACGGTTGCGAAACAGGTGTCAAAATGTCCGCAGTGCTGTAAGTGTGCCTCTAATGACGACCAAAGGGGTCCGACTATCAAGGGAAATGGCACCCCAGACCATAACTTCTGGTCGAGGGCCTGTGTGACGTGCAATAGTAAAAGCAGGATCGGCACGCTGCCGATCCTGTTTTCATTTTCGTTTCCTGCCACTAGTTTATTTTTGTTATAGAGTGTAATTCAAATGCTTCTGAGCATTTAAAAAATATCAATGCCAAAGAGAAACAAATTTATCTGTTTATTATTACTATTATTATTGTATTATATGGTAAATCGCGGTATAAAACCCTCAAAAAAGTATTATGAACTTCCTAACAATCAATGCTCCAGTTAAATCCTGGTTCCAACAAAGAATATCAAGTGGGAGATAGCGGGAGATAGAGGATTAAATTGAACTGGATATCCAGATCCATACGTAGCGTGTTGTTAAAAAGAAGTACCCTCTCAGGCACTGTTTTCGTCGATTGAAAGTAGTTCAAATTACGATGTCTACCACCGATAACTATCATGTTCCACTAGAGCCGTGGTTCTCAATCCGTGGTCCACAGAATACTGGTGCTCCGTGAAGCAATTTCAAATGTTACGCGAAAAAATCAAATAAAGAACAAAAAGTAATCAATCAGTATAATGCAAAATAATTTTTGTATAGGATTGTAATCAGCGTACTCTAATTCTTCCGAAATATTTTGAGTCTCTGTTGAAGATGGATTCCAGGTCTATAATTAAACTCGCGAAACTTGATATTCTTATTTTCGCAAGCTATATCTTTACAAGGAAGGGTTTTCACAATTTTTGTTCATATTATCTCCAGAAAACTAAACATTCATCTAATAGATCAATGTTGCCGAACCACTGGTTCGTGAAAAATTAAAAAATTTTAATGTTCTAAAGTGACGTGATACGGTGTGAATTCATGAGGTGAAGAGCATCGTTTTTGTGACCGAAGTGATCTTTTTCTCGATTCAACTGTATTCTCCCTCCGGTAGAAACTTATATTTCTTTCAAATTAATTATATTCCATAAAAGCCATTAAAATTATATTAAACGAGCAAATCTTAAAAAAAAAAAGTTTTTTTCAGGCTGTCTTCATCTAATGTCAAAGCCCCCTGTATTCCATAGCGATTCTTCTCTATTTTTGACCATCCTTCTTGTTAATCAATTTTTATCGATTTATCAATTTTTTCAAGCGTTTAGATCACAGCTTTACCTTGTTTGGAGCAACATAGCCACATCCGCCTTCAGCGCCATTAAAATAATATCACTCACTCACTCTAATATCAAAAAACCTGGTCTAAATTTCGAACACATTTTCTGGCAGAAAACTGTTCCAATTTTTAAATAAATTTATGACGTTTTAACACATAGATCTGTTTATGATGCAGTATATTCTTAAGATTATATTCTTCGGTATATTCTTCAAAAATGCGCCATTTTTCACGTGAGTACGCAAAGTTTAAAGGCCATTTAACGTTTCAATATAGGAACACATTTAACACTAGAATAAAGGGATTGAATTGGATAGAAATGAGTAATATATTACAAGGCTCTGTAAAAGATATCTCAATCGAAGTATAAAATTCATTTTCAGGCGTTTTATTGACGTAAAAAGTATTCCAATTTATCGTTCTATTCTTTAACATTATGAGTCAACATTCTTAAAGGAAATGTATTTCATTGTGGATCATTAAACATTACTTTCCTCGCATATAAACTTAAATACATAAACAGCATGTGTGCATCAAAAGATAACGTATTAAATATATTTCCTAACTTGAAATAATTAAATATTTTACATGTTCTCTATTCAATAATTCTTTCAATGAAAAAAACTTATCTTATTTCTTCCTGATGTTATTCTTATGTACAGACATAAAACGCAATCATTGTTTCAATTCTGATATCTCTCCAAAAGAACTATCCATCTCTCTGTTATACAGCTATCAAATTGTTGGTCATTTTTTCTGATTCCCTATTCACGTGAAAAACATTTTTCAATACGTCAGTAATAAAAACCAAACAAAGAAATCGATTGCGTGTAAAGCAGCCCTTCGGTTCGCAGATACAGTTCTGAAGCTACATATATAAAATATTTATTAATAAAAAAAAGTAGCATAAAATGTTACACGAACTAAAAATTATATTTATATAACATTAGATTTAGTAAATTAAATATATATTGTGTTCTTTACTTTAGGCTAACGCTGGTGCACCAAATATTCTTCCTATTTTCACCGGTCCACTAATGTAAAAGGTTGGGCAGCACTGTAATAGACTACCAACCAATATTACTTTCATGAATTCGAGATGTTTCATGAAGATGTTTCACGAGATTTCATGAATGTTTCATGAATTCGCTCAAACTCACGGCATCTTCATAACTAGTAAAGTATGTTGTCCAAAAGTGGTAGCCACAGTTTTACAGATGTCACTTTTCAAGATTTGCTGTAATCATCATCGAACAATCAAATTTTAAATGATAACGAGCAGAAGTTAGCAGCGTTCCGTAAAAGTAAATATTGAAGATATATTTTGAATATTGAATAGCCGGTAGAAGATACTACAAAAAGAGCGACAAGCAAATGTAGAATTTTTGCTATCTGTCCATCCAAGAAACGCAGAAGAACTAAACTACATATGCAGCTATTGCAATAAGGCTAATTGTGGAAGGCTCCTTATCAACTGCCTAGATCGCAAACATTAATTTTTACGTCTATTTAATTTTTCTTATGGGCCGCGGTAATTACAATAAGTTAGTGAAATAATATATTTCGATCTATAAGTTCCGCCATATTTCTGAAAGAACTCGACCAGCCTAAAGCATGGTCAGAATACGTGAATCATCTTAAAGTCCTCACACTGACATGAAGTGGATGTGGAAAGTAGGGTACGAGCTCAGGTGTAGACTTCGACATCTGACACTAGTTCATAATTATGAAGCGGAATCGGTTGTGATTATCAGACCTGTACATCAAATAGTGTGAGTGATTGTTTAATAACCTCACCCCGAAAAGTAACACGAGTGTTATTGGCGACAGATCTTGATATTTTGAACCTCGGTAATGAGGAAGATACTTGAGGTGGTCCCTCTTTCTCCCCAAACAACAGAAACAACGCCGGCCGCGAGTTCGCGACCATTATCTCCACTGGAATAGGTTCAACGAAAATATCTCTTTATTTCACTCTGATAAATTCACGGATCTGAAAGCATGACTAATAATCCATCCTTAACTCGGTCCGGAGGTCGGTAGTTAAGCTGCGGACGCAGATGTTAAAAGACTGACGCGTCCTTCATCTATCTCCTCCGAGAAGATGCGGCCGAGAGCGAGAGGGTTAGAAGGAGGAAGAGGAAGCTCACCTTTTACACTCATTTCCTTTGTTTCTAAAGGTTCCCCCTCCTCATCAATTTGACACACGAAGGGGCAATGCTTTTATGAAAGGGAATCTGCGGGATGAGATTTATGTAAATTGTAGGGTTGTTTCTTTCTTTCTTTTTTTTACCCTGAAGATGCATTATTGATATTTCCGATGGAAGAGAGTTCAAATTAGTGTTCTTTATTTATTGAGTTATGTCTGACCTTGTAAGGGACTGCCCTCTCATGCCGTGTGAGATTTCTTTTATCCATATGGATGAAGTTAGTTACTTCATGAACAAGTTTTGTTATTAAATTCTATATTTTTGTATAATTTTTTATTCATTTCATTACATTTGATTTTTTTTTGTGTATTTGTGTGGATAGGTTTGATTCTATTTTTTCAAATAACTTTTTTTAAAAAATCTTAGTAATCTTTACAAATTGTTAAACTTTTTTTCATAACCAATGTAAAAGTTATATTATTAACAAAAAATATTTATTATATATATTCGAGGGTCGTTTAATAAATCCTCAGAAATGCCCAGAGATGATGCTCGTAGCATCGAAATGGTTTGTTTTTAGTAAGCATCAGGACTCACTAGATAGCTGTCAAAGTCTCAGTTACCCGTATTCGTAATCATGGCGCCTTTCTCACCTCAAAAATTCTTCGTCATAATTTCTGCGGCCGATGAAACTACCTTTGTCTTTTTTGGAAAATATTCCCCTGAAGCAACCCAAAGTTTTGATTTTTGCTTTGATTTCCGGTGTATAATGATGAATCCATTTACATCGAAGGTGACAACTCGACGCGGCAGCAATCAAATTTTGATTTGGCTTCAAATGACTACCAAATCAAAACTAACATATGAATCAATGGGAAATTTGTTTCAGCTCCGTTTAACAGATGGCAGCACTCAACAGTAACAACAACTTACTTTAATGTTGCCTTCTGTATTCAAATGCAAGTACTTTCTGTAATATATTATTAATATATTTCAAACAAAAATATGTAGTTATATTATATTAAATGTATACATTTCCTTGTATCTGTTGAATCCTTGCATCTATGAATTATTTCTTAAGTTCAGTGTCACTTTATAAGAGTATCTCCTGTAGACTATTTGTAAAACAATGTTCATAAATAATATAATAATTTTTTTAAACTTTAAGTTCCTTTCACATCCCTGCGAGTTTATACTTTGAATAGAAATTTTACATTTCCCGCAACTTGTTAGGTAAAAATTTCTTGATAGGTTTTTAATTTTTTGAAGCTCACCATTTTTATTCTTATAATTAAAACATCGTTAAGTTAGATAAATCGAAACTTAAGCCTCCACGGGATATCGGAAATCCGGATTAACTGAAAAATGAGAGAAAATGAAATAAAGTAAAACGTACTTATATAAAATCGATTTCATGTCGGAAAAACCAAGGATGAATCATATTTACGGAAGATAAAAACGTTTACTACGTGAACAAGAGAAGTGCGATAAAGTTGTTTTATTGTAATTTTCATTTAGACGAGTTGTAGCACCGTATGTTGTTTGTCACCACTGATAAAAGGTGTAACTAAGGTTTTATCGATTTTTGTAAGGAATATTTTTAATGTAACCCCCTCATCTCCTCTTTACTTTACTTTCATACATTTATAGTTGATAAAAGATTTCAGTGAAGAAAACATTTTTTAAAATATATGGATGAAACAAACGAATATTAGTATGGAAATTTCCAAATCGCTTCTCAAATTAAAAAAATAAACAAATTAAATTCTTCTTGCAGGCTGATCCGCGTTATCGAGAGATCTTAGTTAACACTAAACACACCAACACTAAATACATACCTATTTTTACCATAGTCAATCAAATGACCGGACTTTGTGCTTTCTGATTGAATGTATGAAATATGGATGTTAGGAAGGAAATAAACAAATTAGCTTTATTATAATTAAACAAAACTGTATATTGCCAATTTCTATTATAAAATCAAAAAACAAGAATTTTTAATTCATTGCTGATCGCATTTTAGACATACACAGGGTGTCTCCATTGTACATTTTACGCAAACATATTTTTCGCAGTTAGAACAAATTTTAATGGTTTTATTTTCGTTACAATATCCTATTTGACACATTTTACGTTGATAAGAAGCTGTAGTAGATATAGGCAACGATCGTTTCGTATTTGTGCTTTCTTTTGGTTGTTCATTGGCTTCTCGAAAATCGTCGGCAAGTTCTACTGCTAACTGGAGTAAAAAAATGTTGTCTCGAGATATTTTCTTCTATCGATTGCTTGTACAAAATCCAGGCATTTATGCCAACTAAATCAAGGATATTGAAAAATACTTGGCGTAGCCATCTGCGAGACTTAGATTTTTTGCTATAATTCCTCGCCATTTGATCTATCATGTCTACACCAAATTTAGTTTTATTGTAATGAACTGTATACAATACGTTGAATATGCATGTACATCATAATTCCTGATCCAATAATCTTGTAAAGCTATAAATTGTTCTCCCGGTCAAATGATCGGTTGTAGTAGATAACGGAGGGGAGGGAGTATACGACAAGTATTACTCAAAAAAAAAATCAAAATTAACTTTATATAATTAATAGAAAAAGTCATGAAGTCAAATGTGCAATAGCGATAAGATGATATGCACATTTTTAATGCAAAAGTTCATAACCGGTCAATAGACCGGTTACGGTATGTTCAGAGTTAATGGCTTACCTTTAGGTTTTCTATAGCACCTGCTTTTAGAATCCATTATTTACAAAATACATTCAAAACTGTAGGTATTTTTGAAGTTTTATGCGATATTCGAGCGCAAAAATAATCATAAAGACGATAAGTGATAAATTATTCAAATAAGAAAAGAAGAAGAAAACTATTAGTCTTTTGCCTTTTACGAGGTAGGCAGTAGTAACAGTTGGATGACTGAAGAAAAAAAAGATATACTTAAGCTTTCAGAAACACGATGTTGAAAGAATCAAACACGCGATAAATAGTTAAGAGTAACAGTTAAAACACACGGTTAAAACTTAAAAATAAGTACGAGAAACATATCATGGCATCTCTTTGTTTACATTTTCTATGACCTTTAAATTTTTTAAAGGCGTATAACTTTTTAATAAATTAACTTATATACGTGTGGTTTCGTGTATTTAGTTCAGCAAAATGAGTTAAATATTTATATACAAATTTTGTCCCCATATTTTGGTCGATCTTTTTTTTTTTTTTTTTAAATTTTAAAGTCCACCATCCCTGGTAAAGTTTCCTTGTTCTGTTAAAGAAACGATTCTGACACCGAAAGAACGGTTTGCTTCCTGTAAATCGAATTCTTAAGATTGGAAAAAAAAAAAACTTTCATTCCACTTGAGAATTTATTCAATAGATCCCGTGAAAGCGTTAACACTCTTTTAGCATAAGTGGTTATAAATACATAAGAGGTTTTTATTATTTTGAAAAAAAATAATATCCAAGCAGTTTGGAGCGTTTTGTGAGGAAGAGTTACAGAAGAAACAGGATTCAGAGTAACACATTAGTGGAAGCAATAAATTTGGAAAGTTATTGTTTTTTCCAATTAGATTTTCCTAAAATTTTGCATTGAATTAATATTTATATCCATGTTAATCATGTCACATGAAGTAATAAGCATGAGATTTTGTTCGAGATGTTATTTATTTCGGTAATCTATGACTAAATTTAACAGGCGATTTCAAAACTTAACAATTCACCTTTTAATATCAGACAACAAATATTAAATTTGTAAGAAATTAGATGCTAAATTCATTTCTTTAAAATGTAGCAAAATATTGTAATAAAGTTATAGATAAAATGCGAAAACAATGTAATAAAGTTAAACTCAAAATACGATAAAGTTAGGAGTGTAACGTGTAATAAAGTAATGTTGAAATATAATAATGTAACACGTTTCACAATATAGCGTTTCCGAACACAGCTTAAACATGCTTAAGTCATATTAACGCAACAAATACAGCAAAAATTGCATATTCAGGAGCGATGCAAGACTTAAATCAAATTTAATAAATTATTATTTTATTTTAAAAATAAATTACGATTATATTAAGTGACTCTCAGACTGACGACAAAAAATAAGTATTAAAGGATGAACGAAAAAGAAAAGTTGGGGGATAAATTATAAAATTTTGATTTTTGTTCTATCTTAAATAAGAGTAAAACGGGAGAAAAAGAGCATTGACTTTTTTTAAGACTTAACACTTTTTAAAAGAAACATCGTAGGCGTAGCTTATAAATTCTGATCAAGATTTCAGATTAAAGGAATGCACATTTCTTAAGTCTTTTTTATCACATTAAGTCGTTTTTCTATTTTAAGGCTTAAAACAATTTTATGGAAGTTTCAGATCATTATATTTTTTTACCATTTTAACAATATTTTCTAATTTTTTTTTGTTCCCCATTTTTTAAATAATATTTTCTTCCTTCTTTTTTTTTTTTTTCTTCTTTTTTCCCCTCTTTTGTTTTGTTATGATTTAAGAGATAAAATATTGTTAAATTTTCATCTAGAGACTATTGTCTTTATTTATAAATATTTGCGTGAATATTCTTATCTATTATAATGTAAAAAATTTGACGTTTCATCTCATACATAACGATTAGTAATAATTTATAACCCTGTTCCTTTATGATGTTTTTATCAACTTATTATGAAGTTTTCTCCCTGTTTTTTTTAAAAATTAGTAATTCAGTTACAATTTAATTTTGTCGTTAGTTACAGTTCTTTATTTTTGTCATTTCTGAACCTATTATAATCCAAAATTTATTGTCTATGGATTATATATACTCTATAAGACAATTAATTTGTAATAAAGATATCTTTTATTATAAACTTGTATTAAAAATCTAACACTTTCGAGATTTGGGACGAGAGTTATCATAAAGTTGCTAAACTTCCTTAGAAATACAAAAAAAAAAAAAAAAAAAAAAAAAAAAAAAAAAAAAAAAAAAAAAAACACGGATATATCTGTACATTAAAGTAAAGAACATACTTAAGTACATGTTTTGACAATTAAATACAAGAAAACGCTGGAAATTATTACGAAATAGACACATAGTCACTGGGTTTCAAATGAATCCTACGTAAAAATATTAATTATATTCTTCACTGCTGATACGAGATAGAAGAAGCAGATGTTATGTTTTTATTTACATACTTTCACTTTTCCGAATGAACCACGAGAAAAGTGTGCAAACTTATCTCCACTTTTCAAAGTAAATGGAAAATTACGGTTCCTTTTCAGCGTCACGCATCAAAATAGTACCAAATAACAGGAAAATGATTTGCATCTTAGAATATGCAAAATATTCATGATTCGGTTTTTTTTCCCAGTGCAGAGAGCATTCAGAAGAAAATACAGATCTCATTCACTAGGCCATCAGAGCAATCTACACTGATTTCTCCATTTCAAGAGCACTGGTCATGTAAAAGAACGGAGTCTGGTAGACCAAGTGTTTCTATCCGATGTTGTGGATAGAGTTTGAGACTGTTTCGCACCCACACTTTACAGAAATCAACATATATCGCTAGTAGTGAAAAGAGCCCCCCCCCCCCCAATCAATTGTGTGGAGGGTTTTATGTCCGAAAAAACACCAAATTCAGTACGAACATTGAAAATGACATGCTGCAACGCCTTCGGGGAAAATTTCGTACGAAATACTGGGTAGACTGACACGGTATTGATCCTCGTTAATGAACAGGAGAACTACCCATAACGGAAAATGCTGGAAATGGCCATCGCGTTGACACTGATGCAGAACTGTGCTCAATAATTTAACAGGTCAATTGAAAATTCCCCGGCCTACCATAGTTAAACACATTTTTTTTGGAAAAATTAGTTTTTTTTATTCAACATAATTCCCCTCAAGGGTGATACACTGATTATAGCAACCCTCCAACTTTTCGATACCATTTTTGTAGTACGATTTGTCCTTTGCTTCAAAATAGGTCTCAGTTTCGGCGATCACCTCTTCATTCGACGAAACTTTCTTCCCAGAGAGCATTCCTTTGAGATCTGAGAACAGGAAATAGTCGCTGGGGGCCAGATATGGAGAATACGGTGGATGAGGAAGCAATTCAAAGCCCAATTCATGGATTTTTGCCATCGTTTCCATTGACTTGTGACACGGTGCATTGTGCATCACGGTGCATTGCACTTTCTTCAAATGCCGCCGTTTTTCGGCGATTTCGCCCTTCAAACGGTCCAATAACGCTATGTAATAGTCGCTGTTGATGGTCCTTCCTTTTTCAAGGTAGTCAATGAAAATTATTCCATGCGAGTCTCAAAATACAGACGTCATAACCTTGCCAGCCGACTGTTGCGTTTTCCCACGTTTTGGAGCGGGTTCATCGTGTGCAGTCCACTCGGATGACTGTCGATTGGACTTCGGAGTGAAATGATGGAGACTTGTTTCATCAATTGTCATATATCGACGCAAAAACTCGGGTTTATTACGCTTGATCATCTTCAAACACCGCTCCGAATCATCAACTCGTCGTTGTTTTTGGTCAAAAGTGAGCTCCCGCGTCACCCACTTTGCACAGAGCTTTCTCATACCCAAATATTCGTGAATGATATGATTTACACGTTCAGTTGATATCTTTAGAGTATCTGCTATTTCCTTCCATTTCAATTCAAAATCATTTTGTGGATTTTTTTAATGTTTTCGTCGGTAACAACCTCTTTTGGGCGTCCACTGCGTTCACCGTCTTCGGTGTTTATTTCACCACGTCTAAACTTAGCATACCAATCCTTGATGGTTGATTTTCCTGGGGCAGTGTCCGGAAACTCGACATCAAGCCAAGTTTTTGCTTCAACTGTATTTTTTCCCTTCAAAAAGCAATATTTTATCAATACGCGAAATTCCTTTTTATTCATTTTTTTCACAAAAACAAAAATTGCTTCACTCAAAATGCTATAATTCACAAACTAATGATCCGACAGCTGTCAAATTTATACACGCATCTTTTGAGGGTTAGGGCTAACTAAAAAACATATGGGTTTAATTCTATTAGTTCCATCTATGTGTTAGGCTGGGGACTTTTCAATTGACCTGTTATAAAACTGTGAAACACGCAAGCAGCACTGCTTGCAGCAGAAACGTTTTCAATGTTCTGTGCTGTTGCTCTTCTAGTGTCTGAGGATTATAAGAGTACACTTTGAGCCATCAATTTGTCATGCAGGAGAAAATCTCAGGCAAAGAGAGATAGGGAAAAAAATTCACAGACAGGTTATCAAGGTGGCCAGGGGATTTTACTGCTTCTTCTGGTTGTTCTCTCTTCACCGAACATCGCGTGCTTTCGTGACAAAGTTGTCGAAGCCGTGTGTACTGTTGTTTCGTCTTGCTGAAAATATCATTCAGTTTTTCATCTTCTGTGAAGGGATCCACAAATAGATTAAACCGAATCTGTACATAACGTTAAGCATTGACAATTTTGTGAAACAATTATGCTGTGAGGCAGAAACCACACGTCGTGCACCAAACACAAACCTTAAGACTATGCAATAGCTGTTCAAAGTACATAATTGGGACATCTATCTCCTCGCTCCGCACATAGTACATTACTGGCTGATTGCGATTTGCCGACGCATAACACAAATGCAATGACACAGCAAAGAACTCGGTGAAGAGCATGCTTGAACATGTGACAGTAATCGGCTGTTGCATCGATGTCACCAAGGGCCACTTCTAGCAATTTCTGTAAAGGGTAATTATCCCATTCATTAACAAGGGTCAATTCCTTGTCAGGATTACAATTATTTTCCAGGCCAGTTTTATTTTACTTACCATGCAGATGTTCGTAGTGCAACAAAAGAAGGATATATAGAACATTTGTAACTGTATGAAAACGAAATTCAAAAGATTCCTTATTTTATATGAAACTGTCCTTTTCATATTTATAATACGTTTTTAAATAAAATAAATTAAAACCCCGGTGATTATTATGTAATCCGCCTGTATAAACTTTGCAGCAATTTCTTTAATTTAATGAGAGTTTATACACACGAAGAAAATAGCATGAGCGTGTGCAAAAACAAGTTAAATATACTCTACATTCAACGCTGCTGAAATTGTTTCTTTGACATTTTGTAAATCGGTAAACTAAAAATGAAGCATTTCAATAATATTGATTATAATGAAATAAAAAGTAGTTGACTAAAAAAATCGTTAAAGGATACATTATTTTCTATTTCATTTCTTTGTTCACGCACAGCTTAACTGTGTGTTTAAAATTTAAAACATCTGATTATAAAAACATCCCAGTGGAAGTAAATAAATAAAATAAAATTGAAATTAGCTTTACTAATTTCCTTTTAACTGTGCTCACGTTTCATTCTATTTTTTTCTCCTCTCAAAAAATTAGAATTATTCAAAAAGAATATTAATTAGCATAAAGTAAGAGTATTTTCAATCCCCAGTTTAAGCATTCTAAAGTACGAAAACATTGCCAATGTTAATAACATAGGGAATAAAAACAGATGATTCTGCCTTGAAACTCAACTGTTATATTAATTGTAAAAGTAAGAAAAAACGATACATTATTTAAGTAGACAACAACATTCTGTTCGGATATTGAAATAAAAGTAGACAATACGTTATTAAATCAAATATATGTATTAGCAATATAAATATACCTCAAACAAACTAAGTGTAGTTATTATAATCATAATGTAATGTAATGTCAATCTTTTGAACCCAACACTAAGTATTTGCATATCCTGGCATGTCTTGCAAATCTGAAGTTTTGCTTGCCGTTTTCGTAGTTTAGTAATTTTATTGACCAGTAGTGTATATCAGTGCATTAATCAGAATAAAAAAGGGAGGGGGATTATTTTTTTTATTCTTATACCAGCCAAGATTAATCCTCTTGCTTTTGGGTAAAGGAACGAAATGTAAAATAAAATTTCCCATTTGGATATTTCTTCAAAAAAAAAAATGTTTAGTGTAATTGTTTTTATTAGTGTTGCAATGAGAAGCAACACGAGGGCTATTGGCTACGGATGTCGTAATTTTGAACCTCAGTCAAGTGGCACTGAAGGCATCTGAGCTGGCACCTCCCTATCCAAACTGCCACACCACGCCATCGGGGAGAACTTGAGTCCTCGACCAGCTTTAACAGGAATCAGCCCTGCTGCATAACCTTTCTTAAGTGGCATCACCCCTCAAACCCATAACTAGACGAAAAAAAAAAAAAAAAAACGTTTGTCGAGAGTACCGTGACCATAACCTCTAGGCTACCGCAGCTATTAAATATTTTCAAATAGACGTGAAGTTCCTTCACCAAAACAACTTTTTTTAATGTTCAAATAGATATGGTTTAACAAAAAAAAAATTTTTTTTTCAATTTTGATTTATAAAGTACCTATGGCATTTTACTTTTATAAATAAAAAGTGGAAATTAAAATTCTATTTGGAGAGGAAATAGCCCTTAGTTATTAATTTTTTAGAGAATTTAAAATAAATTTTAAGAATTCGAATTCTTCTCTTTCTAAATACGAGAGAAAAAAGCAATCTAAAAAAATATTACCCATTTCGAAAATTTTACGAATTAAAGAAACTTTTAAAGAATGAATAGTTGAATGTATCCAGAGGGGGGAGAAAAAAGTATTACTTTTGCTCCCCTAAGGACTTTTATTATATTAAACTATACAAAATGTTTACCTGAAACCAAACAAAAAGGATACCAGATCAGTCCACAAAAAAGTATGCCGACTGACTCTTAAATATTGGAATTCAGATTTAAAAATTATTTTTTCATATCATACATGAGTATTTTCTAAACATTTATTTATTAATCGATATAATTTCTCAAGAGAATTATTGATCTGTTCTTTCATTTTTGCTATTATTTCAAAACAATTTCGCTCTAACTGAAATGCAAGTCATAAAACGTTTGGGATTAAAAAACGACGAGTTAATATGTAATTAAATAATCTGAGATTCATTATTTACATTTTCTGTATTCTGAACTATGCAGCAGTCACTTTTCCATTGAAATGTTATAGAAGAATAGAATACTCGCATTTCCAACGCCTTCCCTATAAGATTTCTTGTATATAGCTTCAATTTCAAAATTATCACTTGACTTGATGTGGAACAAAGTGCTAACATTTTAAAACGAGAATTCAAAATTGAGATATTCT
Organism: Nephila pilipes; assembly: GCA_019974015.1. Taxonomy (NCBI): domain Eukaryota; kingdom Metazoa; phylum Arthropoda; class Arachnida; order Araneae; family Nephilidae; genus Nephila; species Nephila pilipes. The sequence continues at coordinate 291,387 of BMAW01052742.1, forward strand.
AACCTTAAGGACTTGTGTAACAATAGAGCTGGATAAACAAAATGTTTCTCAAGAGTTTTTAAAAATGGATGGAGGCGCCGGGTATCGATCCCGGTACCTCTCGCATGCTAAGCGAGCGCTCTACCATCTGAGCTACGCCCCCTGACAATGCCTCCTATTAACCACAGCAAATGACGACGGAAACCTTTTAATCTCTTCCCGTTCTTAAAATAAGGTCGGTAGAAAGGGGAAAACAGAAACCTGTCGCAGCTTGGAAATGCATCGCGGTAGATAATGAACTTTAACGAATTATTTTTACTCTTCATGAAATAGATCCAAGACGATAATTACTAATCCCGTATTACACAACTAACTACTACGTATCGTAATTACTACTTACCGTTTTGAATTATTGTACGTAATGACAATTCAATGAAATGATTCATTGCCTTCTTAAATCGAGATCATTGTATCTGAAAGTAATAAAGTGAATTCTAGAGTAAAATACGATGAAAGTTCTGTTGTGTTGTACTTTTCTTCCCAATGTGGCCGCGGTTGCCTAGTGGGTCATGGTCGCATTGTTTCCGTCGAGTCGTAGATTCGAGTCCTGATGCCATTTAAGACCCGCTGTGTAGCACGTTAAATTTGTCCAAAGTACTCACATTGGCGTGGTGTGGAATCTTTTACACTTAACGTCCTGTATAGTTTATTTTATGCCCACGCATTTTTCAAAACAATATGATAGCACATGTAAATAAATAAATAAAAAACTATGAAGACTTTGTTTGGAAAGTCTTAAGTATGTAACATATATCTCTTTCACCAATTTAAGGTCATATCAAAGTCATTTATAAGATTAATTATTTTAATATTCTACATTAGGTCGTATATCTATAAAGTATTAATATACTACACTAGGTTGTATGCTATAGTTATAAGGTTTTGAAACTTATAAATAATATATAGACCAATAAAAAAATCCATTCTCTTAAAAATTCTAATTTATATAGCGGTGGAATTAAAAAAAAAAACTTAACGACTAATTCGCTATCTTAATTTTAAGAAATGTTATACCGAAAGATAATTTATGATCTCGAACAGTTTATACTTTATAAGGATAATAATAATAAAAGTACGCAAAGCCACAACTTTTAAAAAAGAATAATAATGAAAAGATTTTTGAAAGAAAAAAAAATAACAAACACTAAACATAAAAACTGTTCAATACATATTTTCATATTACTTTTTCACTCATGCCCTCAAACGTAATTTTCTTTGCTTTTATGCCGTCATTCATCTTCATGCTTGGTTTTCGTACCAACCTTTACATCTTCGAAGCAAGTTCGGTCACAGGGCCCTCTAGTGTAACAAGATTCTCTTTCCGTATATGCGTCTTTTTAGGGGCGCTTTGGGTTTCGCAGTTTCTTTTCATGGATGATAATGCACCGACTCATCACACTGTAACTGCTGAAGAGCTTTTGAAAGGTTAGTAAACGCATGAATTGGCTGGCCTGGTCTCCGGATCTAAATCCCATCGAGCATGTATGGGACTTTCTTGGGAGGCGCTTGGCAGCTCGTAACTTACCGCAGTAACGATTCCGGAACTCCGTTGGCGGAATAAGACGAATGGGCTGCAATGGCCCAACTCACAGACAACCTCATATTTAGCATGGCCAGACGATGTGTAACCTGCATAGCAGTCAGGGGAGATCATATCCCCTATTAAAGACTGGATGTTTCTGGATGGACACCTGTCACATGGATGTTTCGGCCTTCAGTCTCAGTGTGACTCCATGTTACTTTTTCAATAAAGTTCTTTTGTATAATTTTGATATCTTTTTTGTAATTTTTGCTTGAATTACTCATGTTCTTATGTCTTGGGAATCTTATGGTATTATTTGTGTTGATTTGGAAAGCATTTGCACAACGTTATACTGAAAAACCCATCGTCCTTAATTTTTGCACACCTGTGTAATCTAAGATTGACGAGTTCGGTGGGATTTGAGCGAAAGCGACTTCATCTATTCTTCAATAATCAACAAAGTATTTTATCTTGCTCTTAATTCCTTCAACTGGAGTCTAGTAATCATTAACTAATTAGTTATGCGGAAATATGGCGGTAGAATTAAATAATGAAGGACGCCCGTCACAGAAATATTATTTTGAAATATGAACTTTTTTGTCAAGTATAACACTACAGCAAATTACACACACTTCCATTACTAATCTCCAAACAAACATAACCTACGTTAAAACTATAAATTGGGCCTCAATCCATTTTAGATATCCCTATCTAGTCTTCTAATCACTGCTTTTAACATTCTTAATGGAGAATAAATTCCCATTAATTCCGCGACGTCCTTTCCGGAAACATTTTACTCTCATATCGATTCAAATTTTGCCAACGAGATAGCGAATGTCGCCGCACGAGTAGAGTGAATCGGGATGCATCAATTCTAAACGGCCTTCTTCATTATCTGTCCAAATATCGCCAATCGGACACTTGGCCGCATAATTCCATTGAGCACAGCATTCCCAGTATTCGAACATCAAATATGTTTGATCAAGAGCATCAACAGGAGGATTTTGTCGGCGCGGGAGGGTATTTGTGCTTGGTGAACGGATGCGAGGGTGGGGGTGGGGGGTGAAAAAGGATATTGGGGAGGAAAAGGAAATAGGATCACTAGTACCAGAAGTATCCAATACCGAGTAAAATACGCTGGTACTTAAAGGGTGGAAAGAGGAAAATAGTTTTATTTTCGAATTTAGGGTGAGAGACTACATTTACGAGGACTCATTTTAACGTACTTAGTAATTGATTTGATTGTTTTATTAATGTCGCATTTAGAAGCAACACGCGGGCTATTGGCAGAATACCCAAGGGGACCGAGCTCACCCAAAGGGTTTAGAGCTGCAAACCTGACCCCCGGGAAACTATCACCCCCGCACTCAGCATTTATTGGCAAAATAACATAAGATTTACATAATTTTGAAATAAAGGTTAAACAAAATGTACAAGGTATTTGCACAACAAAAAATATACATGACAGAAACACAAGAAACAGTTGAAATTTTCTTACAGAAATAAGATACACAACAGGTTAAATAGCACAATACAAAAACGTCCACAAACTCGTAAGCAAAAATGAAGTATTAGGCAAAGGTGTGAACATATGTACAAGACATACAATTATAGCTACATGGTAAGGGAAGATAAAAATATTGAGAAATATAATAAAAGTTTGAAACAATTAATAAATTTGTTGGGTAATTTTACGAGCCGTAAGTATACAGGATTTAAGCTTAGAATGTAAGTAGGGATTTTCACACACGGACCTCAGCCAAATAGGTTTCGCTTCAATAACAGGACATTTTAAATGAAAATCTCTGGTAAAAGGGCAAGAGAAAACGTAGTGGTCAGCACCTCCAACACAGCCACAGAGACATAAATTTGTACTTTTTTAAATTAAAACGAGATTTAAATAAGAAATGAAAGGACCATGACCGGTTAAGAAGCGTGTAATAAAACTAGAATTTGTATAAAAACTCAAATTTGGTCTAGGAATATATGACTGAACCCGAATACCAGTATTACAAGTTGACCACCAGACCTCCCAGTCAGAAAGAAGTTTATTTTTTAAAGTCATAACTATAGAAGACCGAGGGGCAGGGACATTCATTTTCTCACCATAAGTGATAGCGAGCTTTGCAAAGAAATCGGCAATTTCGTTACAATAATCTCCGACGTGGGCCCGAACCCAGTGTAAGTTGTAAAAATCAGAATAAGTTGTTAATTTTTCTCTAAAGGTATTGATAAAAGCCGATTTATTTCTAGTACTCTGCAGTAGCAATATGGATGATAAACTGTCGGAGTAAACAGAAACTTTAAAGTTATGAGAGACGGCCCACAAAATGGCAAATCCGATTGCTGAAAGCTCGGCCTGAAAAACTGAATTATAAAAATTCAGTTTGAACATGTAGACTCTGTTTAGGACACCCCGGTGAAAGACACACACGGCGAACCCAGTTTCGGATAAGGCGACTATTGGCGACTATTGGGCTATTGGCGACTGACCTCACAATTTTTAGTCTAGGTTAACTGATGAGGACGACACCTGAGCTGAACCGTCCCTCTCCAAACTTCTACACCACGCCAACGGGTGAACTTGGGAAAACTTTTCTCCAAAAACATACGGGTTTTAAATTCATGAAGTAAATTTATGCAATTATACTTTTGGAAAATTTAACTAATTTGCATGAAAAAGAACTTAACTGCATTAATTTGTTTACTTAAGAAAATTGCGTATACATTTATGTCTAAAATATTTCTAGGTTTGGCGAGTTTTAGATCGTACTTATACTTTTCTCGCACACACTCGGGTGACAACACGAATTTTTTTTTTAAAAAAAAAATTGTGACTTTTTTTATGTTTGAAAAAGTGTTCCTAGCTTGAGTTCTGTTAACAAAAATTCGAAAATGGTCTGAAAAGTAATACGGAAATATAATTATATAAGAATACTATATCAATTTCGTTTTTACACAAACAATTTATTTTTGAAAGAAAGCAAATTTTACTACCTTCTTGACTTACGCTTTTTTTTAAATTCTTGAGTGCGTATTTTTAATAGTAGGCAAAATACAATGTGTGGGTATTAAGTAATGAAACTGGCGTTGCTACAGAAGAAGTACGCATGCGCCAAATGCCAGCGACTGACAGCTGTTGAGCGTGAGGCCTTATCTTTCGTATGCAGTGTTCTCGCTTCTGTAAGAAATCCGTTCATCCATAGCCTTTATTCGCATTAGAGTTTTTTTTATTTCGTCAGAAAAATGATAAATGTTATAATAGAGCAACGAATTGTTTAGAAAATTCACATGAAACTTGGAAATACTGCTACTGAAACTTGTAATTTATTGAAAGAAGTATATGGCAATGAATGTTTATCGCGTGTACGTGTTTTTGAGTGGCTTAAGCGTTTTCAAGACGGCCGAAAAGACGTTGATGATGATTCCTGCTCAGCTCGCCCTCCCACGTCAAAAACGAATGACATTATCAAAATAATTGGTAATCTGGTTCGATTAAGTATTCGTGCGATCACTGAGACTGGGAATTGACAAGGAATCCGTACGGCAAATTTTTTCACCAAAACGATCCGCCGGCTCATTCCACATTGTCTGTCAAGAGGTTTCTAGTAAGTACAGTATCCCAATGTTAGACCACCTGCCTCATTCATTGGATCTTGAGTCATGCGACTTCAAATCCTCATTAAGAGGAACAAGATTTGAGTTTGTTGAAGCTGTGAAAGTGACAAGCGTTCTGAAGGAGGAGACAGAAGACTTTCAGCTCTGCTTCGAACAATGGAAGATTCGCATGGAGCGTTGTAGGGATAGAGGAGGGGTGTATATTGAAGGCGATAATAAGTAAATATGTATAGCATCAAAATAAAATGCTTTACAGCATCAGTCTCGTAATTTAATGGTCACATCCCATAGATTCAGAAGACAAGCCAACGAAATTTCTAATCGCAGGCTCATATTTAAAGTATATAAAATGATAAAATTATTTATTTAAATGATAATAAACCTGAGAAAGCAGTTCGATTTTTAGTTTTCCTTTTATAAAAATTTTTCTAACAAATTATGTATTTCTAGAATAAACATACGTTGAGTAACATTTCCTGTTTTTTACCCTTTTTCTTGAAAACAGAAAAGAATATAAATTGTTAAAGCAGTAAGATCAAATGTATTGGTAAAAAAAAAGTTGTGATTTATCAAAAAGGAATTAATTAAAGTTTATTCTGTTGAAGGTATAGTCTGAACGAATGTGGAAAAAAAATGTAAAGGCATATATAATGCGAGTTTTTTTCCGAAAGAGAAAACAGTTAAAAGAGAAGTATTATTTAAAAATACCCAGAAAGCCGGTTTCCTTTAGATTCCAGTCATTTTGAGTTCGTAAATGTATTATGTAAGGCTTATTTAATTAACAATTAGCTTCACGAATTTAATTTTTTTTATAATGAAGGACAAAAAATTTCGTTCAAAACAATAAAAATAAAGAAAATTTCTGTTCGATTAACGTTTTCTATCAGTTTTAGGATGTATATTTGAATATTTTAGTCCTTAAAAAGTATCATGGTTGAAAAATCGAGATATTTAAATTGTTTTCTCTAATAAATATTATTAAAACGTCGAATTATTGGAAACATTGATTTTTCCTGTTATCATTTATGACTTCAGTAAGAATACCATTATCATAAAAAACGTTTAATTTTGTTACATGTACCTGGTTAGCGTGCAAAAAAAAAAAAAAAAAAAAAAAAAACTGATCTGAGCAGGCCTCCATACCGTTAGTGTAAGATTTTTAAAATTACTTCTCGAAGATTTAATTAGTTGTTAAGTACTGAAGTTATGTAATTTTTGTTTCTAGCAAGGCCATTATAAACTGAGAGGTAAGGAAATAATTATTTTAGAAGTATTTATTTTATTTTATTTACTTTATTGCCGAAATAATTTTATAATATAGCGTTCTCAAAACAAGATAAAAGGGGAAAAATTATGGAAAAAACGAATGATTTCAGCTATTATGTGAGAACAATATAAGAGATAAAGAAGAAGATAATGTAGAAGACGATGATGGGGAGAATGATCATGTAGACTTAATTTATAGTGATATGGAATAAAGTACTGTAATTTTAAATAAGGAAGGAATATCTAAAATCCACAGTATTATTTTCAATAACCGTAATCAATAAATTTTATAATTTTCATAAAATATATAATTCTTATAATATACCTAATCTCGTTTACGCGTCTTTATTGAATTTATAAAATAAAATTCATTTACTGGGGTTGGAGATTACATTCATGACACCAGTAATGTTATTTTTAGATGATACCTTTTAAGGGATAAGAATTCTGATAAAACCATTCTGATGAATCATTAAATTGGCTTAAGTCACTTTCAAAAAGGGTTAATAATAATAAATAATTTAATAGACGTAAGCAGCAAAAAAAAAAAAATCTAGAGAATTATATAATATATTCCTGTGAATTCCTTACACTTAAGAGAAATATTTGAAAATTATGCCTTAATGTGTTATACTTATAAATTTAAAGTGACAGATAAACGAGAGATCGAACTCTGTTTTTATAATTTATTATAATTTATGATCAAAAAAGTGTTTTATATTTCAGATTCTTAGTTTTTTTCCCTTTCTAATTGTAAAACAAATTCTCCGTGAATCCTTCAAATATTTGAAATATTCATTCCTTAAAATCAGATAAGTGATATTAGACTGTAATAAAATTTAAAAATATTTTCAATTACAGAATTTTCGATAAATTGTAACAAAATACAACCTATTGCCAGACATCTGCGTATTTAACCGAAAATATTGACAACTCTATAATATAAAAACATATAGATTTAAGTTTCATTTAAAATATAAGAATATTTATATACACTTCTTTGACGTTACTAGCAAAAGGATTTTTATTTAAATGATAAAATAGAAGTACAAAAGAACATTTATATGCATTTTTTTAAGAAATGTGTTAATAAAAAAATTGTTTTTGAATAATGAAAATAATAAAATCTACTATTTTTTAATTTAATATTTTAAGGCATAGAAAATTCCATTTGAGTAAGTTATTTACGTCCAATACCTTAAGGATTTCAATTTCATTTAATCAAAATTCTTTTTCTTTTTTTTTTTGTGCACAAATAGCAGAATGTTTCTTATTTAATAAATGATAACTTAGAAATACTAAGCTCATGTGCATATTTTAAGAATCATGTATATAAAAAATATTCTACATTTGATTAACGATAGTATTAAATAAAATCTAATATTAATAAAATCTAATATTTTCAGGTTTTTTGTTAATTTAATATTTTTAAAGCATAAAAGTGCTCTTCGTGTAAATTATTTACATCTAAC
>BMAW01052742.1:299328-309931 GCA_019974015.1 Nephila pilipes
GAGGAGAATATACAGAAAAACAACACTGGTGTAATTTTGGCAAGCGGTATTTCGGAAAAGATCTTTCAAACAAGTCTTGCCCTACATTTACCACACACACCTACCTCATATTTCTCCAAAATTTGGGAGTTATAATTTTTTTGAAATTAAAGTTTTACCAGGATTCTGATATTGGGGATTACAATAAACATATACATCCTTGTTCGTGTGTTATAGTTATTCAACATAATAAAATACATTTACGCCACCACATGAATCAAGCAGCTTGATTTCTCTAGGTACGGAGGTAAAAATTGAGAGATTATTACGTTATGATTACAAGAAAACCCTCGTTAAATTAAGTTAATTGTGATTCAAAGCTCGTCCGGGGGTATCGAAGAGAAAAGAAAGAGGAAGGAAAAATAAAATATACTTACAGAAAATCAACTTTACATTGAACAAATCAGTATGAATGATACTATTTAGTAGATAAAACTTTAGCAATGAACCACCACTATAAGTGTGTAATGTTACATTTTCAATGTACCACCGTATGCCATTTGTCAATGGTGTAAAGAAAAGTTTTGTTGACTTTGCATACAGAATATTTCTAAATATCCTCCTTTCTACTTTTCTTTCATGCATTCCACATCTTTTAGAAAATTTCTGTAAGGAAAAATTATTTTCAGAATGCATTAGATGAAGCAATATATAACACATCAATCAATAACTCGAGACTAGCCCAGAGATGGTGCTCGTAGTAAACCAGTAACCAGGTCTTTCTAGAGTACTTAACTGCTGAAACGTGTCAAAATGTTAAGTCAGTCGGACCAGGAAGAAGCTGGAGTTAATCGAGGTTGGAAGATGGAATCATTTGTAGTTTTGTTTAAAAATGGGGAAAAAACCGAGTTTCGTGTTCTGATAAAACATTGTTTTTAAAAAGAATTCAAAAAACACCGTGCAAAACGAAACAATGGATTGAAAAATATTACCCGGACTCTTGTCCATCAAAAGCAACGATTTGTCGGTGGTTTGCCGAGTTTAAACGTGGTCGTACCGATGACGCGGAACGCTTTCAAGGTAGACCTGTGGAAGCCGTTACACCGGAAAATGTGAGTGAAGTGACAAAATTATAATGAAAGATCGTAAAATTGAGCTCGGATTACTGAGATGACACAGATATCATATGGAAGTGTATTTACTGAAAAGGTTTTTTGAAGTGGAGTGAAAAGGTTTTTTCAAGTGGGTGCCATGATTGCTTTCGATGGAACCAGCAACGAGTCGATGATTCAAGCTGTTTATTGCAATTTTACAAGCAACAAAAAGATTTCTTGCGAAAAAAAAAAAGAAGAAAAGAAAAAAATTTTTTTTTTGGAAAAAAAAAAAAAAAAAGATTGTGGAAAAGCGTTGGAACGATTATCACCCCTAAAAGGTGATTAACAAAAGGTGTTATGTTGATGAATAAATTGCAAAAAATGTTGTTTTCAATGTTGAGGGCTAGAGTTATTGGTGATGCATGTTATATATATATATATATATATATATATATATACTCTCTCTCTTTCTCTATATATAGGGATATTAGAAAATTTGCAGATCGCTTTTCGAGTTTAAGAGCAAAAAAAATTGGAAAAAATGCAGACCGAACCGGTTTTTCTGAAGTCCGAGTTACAGGGTCAACTTCACAAAGTTTTAGAGTATAAATTATTCAGATTTCTAAATGGTGCTTCTTACAAAATCTAATCTTTCATTTTTTTTTTTTTTAAATTTTCGATTGATACTTTTGTGGTCAGGTTTCCTAGTGTCTATTACGGATTCGCTTTCGTTCAGTCATGGATTCGAACTCTGCGGCAAGATGTGTGAAGTTTGGAAGGGTTCTGCCACTCAGATGTCATTCTCGTCAATGGACCGAGGTTCAAAATTGCAAGTCAGATCACCATAAGCCCTAGTATTGCTCCTTGAGAGTTAAACAATGCATAATTCATTAGGATGATTTTGTTTGATTAAATAACTATTGTATCAACTACATGGGGAGCTCCCCGGGTTGTCTACGAGAGAACATTCTCTATTTTTCGACTCGTTCTTGTCAAGCATTTAAGTCTTTTTTATTATTATTGTTTATTTATTTATTTCCTTTCCAGACCACAGTTAAATCTTGTTTGACCTTGCTATAGCCATAATTGGCTTTTGCACCCAATACCGCACATTCACTACTCCCTCACTGTATCAGCTACATAACGGTCTGTTGGCATGAACCAGAAAATTTTCACACATTGAGGGGACGGAGAGGTCGCATAACAAAATCTCTCTCTTTAGAAGACTACTGGATCAGAGAACTCACTTTTTGCTCACTTCTGAAGACTTAGTTGAACTAAATGGTAACAAATCTTATTTAGGTTAATATCAGTATATATATAAAAATGCGACCACGTAGAAGTGTGTCATGTTTGCAAGACTCGCCGGCTTAGCGTTGTTTAAGATTGGTTGGAATTCGAGTCTGATGTGTACGAAAGGTGTCCGATATTTCAAGCTTCGAAGGTCTGTCATCAATAACGCTCATGTTGTTTTTTAAATGCGACGTTAATTAACAATCAATCAATCAAATTAAAACACGAACTCAGTCATCTGACCTTCGAGCGCAAAATGTATGCCGCCTTTAGTGTACAACAACATTGTTCTTACAGATTTCAGTTACAGAGAAAAAAAAACAATTGAAGAGGCCTTTTAGATCACACGTTGCAGAAATTAATTTGAATGATATAAATTAAAAATGTTTAACTGTTCATCGTGTCAAAATGAATATGCAAAATATATTACATTGGGAAAAAAATCCACTTACTAATTAACTCAATGCAGCTTGTAGAGTCATTATATATATATATATATATATATATATAGTAAGAGAAGAGAGAGAGAGAGAGATGGGAAACACACAATAATGTTTCATCTCTGTTATTGCTTCGAACGAAAACAAACCCTTTGAGGGTTGGATGATGACTTATGATGAAAAAATTGATTATTTTCGAATCCATCGTAGGGAAAAGAAGCAAATAGAAGCATCGGATTAACTGTCCTCTCAACTATAAGGATTGATTGAGCCCTAAATAAAGAAGCTGTTCGTCGAGTGGGACTTCCAAGAACCGATACGTTTCGAGCTTTTGAAACCCTAACAGAAAGCTCTATTCGGAGAGATACTGTCAGCCAAATGGATTACTTAAACAAAGCACTAAAAAAATAGGCCAGATGGTTCAGTATGAGTACATTATATTGTCAAAGATGATAATGCTAAACCGCATGTTGCTTTGGGGAGTTGGGCTGGGAGTTTCGATCACATATCCACCATACTTCTCAGACTAGCACTCTAATTATCTCTAGTTGATCTCCCTGCAAAATTTTTGAAAGAAATAAAAATTCAAGAAAATGAAGCATACTCAACTTAGCCCTATTTGCTTCTTCGTCAACATAGACAGACGTTTTTAAAAAAATGTATTTGGAAAAATGTTTGTTAATTATAACTGAATTACCATCGCCCTGTCAATGTTCATAAGTAACGACAGAAAATATATTGTATAATAAATATTATTCAATGTATTCTTTTCTCTAAAAACAGACGGACTTCCCCTTCGGTATGTATATATATATATATATATATATATTACTTAATCTACTACTATATATATATATTACATATATATATATCAAAGCAGTTAAGCACAGATACTTTTAATTTGATATTATTTAGAATTTACTCATGAAAAAGATATTCGAGGGAATCCGTTTTATAAACCTACTCTTAAATATATTGGTGAATAATGCCTCAAATAATTCTCTGAGACATCTAATCTTAGTAATGTGAAGATATCTCGTTATGAGTATCCCAATGATACGCCCAACAAGTAATATAATAGCGATGTCTTGGTTACAACTGATTGCTGAATCGAAATTAACACTCCTATTCAAATGTCACTGAAATGTTAGAGCTTTTAACACTTGAACTTATATAAATCCTTCATCCCAAATTTACAAGTTCTCCTTCGTATAGATATAGTCACCTTTAAGCGTGTAATGTATGTACAATCGCTTGATTGTAATTTACTGCATGGTTGTTAATGGTTTCCAAATATACTTCCATTCTTGTAAACACATTTCAGTTTTAAATTTTTCAATTCAGATCTTATCTTTGAGCTCAATAGTTTATATGCACTCATGAAACTTGTAGAAATTATACATCATATTTATAAATAATTGCATTTACTACTTGTGGGTAATTTTTAATTAAAGCCTATGAATCTAAGCATATGATTCATTTTTATGCTGTACGTGACATTTTTCGACATTTAAAATATGTTTCCTCTCTAACAATAACTCTAGAAATCTTATGTAACAGTGTAATAGTAATATCGCCTTTTTAGGAATATCTATCACCTCTTCGGGTTCAGTCCTCCAACAACATCAACAAAAAATATCTAGGAACTCAGCATTTCAAATCATAATAATATCAATAATATTAAAAACGAAGAGTCATCACCAGGCTTGATAAAGAAGTAATGTCTGCTTGGTTATAACTTTTTTTTTTATTTGTTGGTAATCTTTTAACTTTTATTGGTCTGAAAAGCAAGATACGAGTCTAGCTGTACACATTCTGTATTTCCCATGACTTTTCCATGCAGCGCTATAGTGTTGACAAAGTCACGGGAAACTCGTCAGAGAAGAATTCCGGTGCTTGATGTCAAACAGTTTTTGATGGTAAGCTTTCTTGCCGAGTTGAAGAAAAGAAAGATTCCCCCAAAAGGTACGTTTTTTATCTTTGGTAAAGAGATAATATGATCGGGTGCATGAGCGCGTCGCTGCTTCGTCCTATCTAAGGATTCACTTCTTCAGTTCTCAGTTATATCAGAGCGCACTAGGGAAGGGAATGTCTTGCATGAAGAGGCATTAGCTTTCATGTACAACAAGAAATTTCAATCGGATAAAAGTTAAAATAAAAAAAAAGGTTGAGCTACGGTAGCAATGCTTTTAATCAGATCTCGTCATTTTCGTCCTCATACAATCAATGGTTACCAATTTTTATTCATTAATACTTTTTTATTAATATTTATTTAAGTTACCCAGAAGAGTAAAAATATAAGTATATATTGCTAGGTTTTCAATATATATAATAGTATAACTTCTAAACACTGATTATTGTCATTTTAAATTTTCATTTGTTGTGCATAATATAGAAGACTCTTGAACAATTTCAGATTATACTTTAGTTAGATTTAACACGAGAGAGAGCAATTACATGACGTTGAACACGCAGCACGATCTACACTTGATTCCGTGTGTGTACATATAACTACAAATGGGAAATTAGATCATAGTTTCGCCATCGTGGCAAAGTAAAAGAAAGGACTTTCCTTCTTGGAATATTTATACAAAATTCCATTAAAGATCCACCTGCTATGGAATGAGAAAGAGTTTCTTTAGATATCATAGCTGCAGACCGAAAGTCTAGGAAGTCCTCGTTGCACTGAAACATGTGAAGATGACTGAACAGATTTCCAGAGCGTTGTTACATAAATTAAAAGTCAAATTGAGTGTCGTATCAGGAAATAAAGATGAAAACTCCTTTCTGTAGTAATTAAGTATAGCATAAGTTAGAAAATTAATAATTTTAAATGAAATCTTTATATATACATATATGTAACCAATATATATATATTCTGGAGTTGATTTAATAAACGAAATCTATAAAAATGAAAATAAAACGTGGTATATATATATATATATATCCACGTTTTTATTATTGACCTCAATGGTATATGATAACAGAATCCAATAACGTAGAGCTATTGAGCAAACATTGCCCCTGTAGAAACTAGCAAAAGTGACGAGGATGACACCTGAGCTGGCGCCACCACCTCACCAAAAGGAAAACTTGAAACATCTTGAGTTTTAGCTGAGCATCAGTTCTCCACTGGTCAGGAGAGAGTGCATTGGAACACGATTCACAACTCGATAAAACAACCTGGCCCAGATTCGCCCATCCTGACCTTCGGCTACTAGGGCATAAAATCATCACCAGAGACAGAGGAAGTTGAAAGGGTTAAATCATCCTCATATTATTTATGATTCTAAAAATACCTAAAAGAACTGTTGCAAATAGACTTGATCTTTAAGTACAAGTCAGAAAAATACTTCACTATACCTAATATTGACACACCATGAACTACCATCACACAGATGGTAAATTAATGTTTTTAAAAAAGAATTACATGGTAATTATTCATCCGATTATAGATATTCTTAAAGATTTGAAAACAACTTTCGTTGGTCCTTGACCATCTATATAGACTTGAAGGAAGAAGATTAATTCAAGTTGGATGTCGTAAAGAATATTAAAGTGTTTACGTATTTCTTGGTAACGATCTTTAATCAAAAATATTCTAAATTCAGATAGAGAAAAAATTGTTTTAGCATAGACACTTAATTTTTTTTCTGGAGAAAAAAATAGATTCATGGTGCACAGATAAAAGACTATTAAATTTGCAAATGTACTCTTCATATCACGTTACGAATTAGTGCAATAATTTCATTCAAGTTTTTTGATTTATTTCAATTCAGTTAAAGATAATATTGTTCTAATTAAATGATAAAGTTTAAGAAAAGTAAGTCTTGGAAATTCCAATTACTTTTCGTTACCTAAGTTATCGCTTATTAAACAAATGAGAAGTTTAAAGTAGCGTGATAGGTATAATATCTGAAATTCCATTCAGTAATTTATTCCTCTTTTTCGGTTTTTAAAGTTTCGCAATGTTTTTGCGAGTTTGATTACAGTTTGAGATTAATTTTCTTTAAAAATTACGAAAATGTTGTCCGCTATTATCGATTCATATGCGATGGATTGTTGGGATAGCAGTCATTATTGTCGCGATGTAATAAGCAATTTTGCTGAAATATAAATTTGCATTGTGTTTTAAGTTAGATTTCCTGGTAGACTTTATTTTTCTGAATACGAAAAATGAGAACAACGGCCGAATTATAAAATAAAACATATGTTTTTTCAATTTTGTTCATTCATTTCAGAATATTATTTTTAAAACTGCATTATTTGCACTTAATATAGTTTTAAAATTATTTTTGCATATTATTACTTTTTTATAAACCCATCCCCCCCAAAACAACAACAACAACTGAGGATAAATTATTAAATAGTATATATATATATATATATATATATATACTATTAAAAAATTATACGGTAGTACCTTTTTGTAAAGGAAACCTCGAATAAGGAACAATTCTGTTCTTCCTGATCCCTTTGAATGTTATATGTATTTACCTTTTACTAAGTAACATCTCGACTTAAGGGGCGGTAGCCTAGTGGTCAAGGTCGTGGATTAGCGGCCGGCGGTTTTCGTTCAGTCGCGGGTTCGATCTTTCGCCGCCAAAGACTCGCTGTGTTGCCGGGGCTGATGCACGTTAAATCTGTTCGGGGCCCAAAGTCCTCCCGTTGGCGTGGTGTGGATGCTAGGAGAGGGGGGTGACAGCTCAGGTGTCGTCCTCGTCACTTGACCGTGGTTCAAAATTACGAGGTCCGTCGCCAATAGCCCTCGTGTTGCTTCTAGTGCGACGTTAATAAAAACTAAACTAAAACTAAACTCGACTTAAGGGACAAAATGTCTGATCCGGTTTTATGTCTCGTTTTGGGAGGTATTACTGAACAAAATAAAAAAAAAACAGATTCAAAGAATTTTGTCAGAATTCTCTGGAGCAATTATTCCGAATTTTTTTTTCCCATTGGCGAGGTGTGGAAGTTTGGAGAGACAGGTTCCAGCTACTGTGTCGTCGTCTTCATTCGATCGAGGTTCAAAATTACGAGGGCCGTTCTAGTGGTCAACTTTTTTTTTTTTTTCCTTTATTCGGGTTCAGTCCTATATTCCAAAACCAAATTTGAATTTTTGTTCCAATTCAGGTTTAATTACTCGATTCTTAACTGGTCATGGTCCCTTCGTTTTTTATTTAAATCGTTTTAATTTGAAAAATGCAAATTGATGTCTCTGTGGCTCTGTTGGAGATGCTGACCACTACGTTTTCTCTTGCCCTTTTACCAAAACTTTTCATTTAAAATGTCCTGTTGTTGAAGCAAAACCTATTTGACTGAATTCCGGGTGTGAAAATCCTAATTTGTATTTCAAGATTAAATCCTGTATTCTAACGACTCGTAAAGTTACCCAACTCATTTCATTATTGTATCAATATTTGATTACATTTCTAAGTGTTCAATTTTCCTTACTGAGTGCTTATAACTGCATACCTTGTAGAAATGTATATATTTTTTGTCTAACGTTTCATTTCTGAGTATTTCAATTTCCCTTTTTCTGCGCATTCTGTGGCCGGCCATTGCCCAGCAGACTGTCTGTGGAATTTTTTTTCTTCTTTTTGACAATAAATGCTGAGTGCGGGGGTGATTGTCTCCCGGGGGGATCTGTTTGCAGCTCAAAGCTTTTTGGGTGAACTCGGTTCACATGGGCATTATGTCAACACCAGTTAAAAATTACAATTGGTCAATAAATTAAGCGAAACTTTTTCAATTTATGGCGTCCTTTTTGAACTTAGGTTTCATAAGGAGCTATGGTTCCTGTAAAATCGCCGCAGATTTTAAGGACGCCTTAGAGGAGTGATTTTCGACCGCTGTGCGCCATGGATAAATTAATTGATTGCTTATTAATATCTCACTTAGCAGCAACATGAGGTTTACTGGGGATGAACCTCCTAATTTTGGATCTCGGTCAAATAAAGAGGACGACAACCAAGCTGCTTTCTCTCCAACTGTCCACACCCAATCACGAGAGGACTTGGAGTCTCGACAGATTTAACTTTTATCAACCCCGCTCGCGGAGGGCCTTTAGTGACATCTAGTTAAACTCGTGACGGAAACAATCTTCGGCGTAAATTCAATCTTGTATGTTTACCAAGGCCTGATTCCATTTTTCACTGGTCTACACCAAGAAACCACACGAAATCAACACATTTTAAAACAACTGTATAAAAAAATATATAAATAAAAACTGCAAATCTCTTGTAGTTTTAAAATATTCTTCTTTAAATTTTTCTTACAGAAACAGTCATTATGATCGTGTATTCTGCCATATTTTTCGTTACGATCATGAAAAAATTATACTTTTAGCAGGGCTAAGTGATCCAAAATATTTTTTTTTCTTCTTATTTTAAATTTAAAAAAAAACTTTATTTAAAAAGAAAATAATAATCAAATTTTCTAAAGTTAAGCTCAATCGACAAAAAAACAATTGAACATCCGTAAGTTTTAGAGTAGAAACAAACGAACTAGACAACTAAGGTTCGAGCCCTATTAAAGGCAACATATTTATTGTATTTATGAATATTTCACAGCATTTATTTAAGAAATCGTTAACACTAATAATTCGAAGTTCTATTATTCAATAACAATTAAGATCACAATATTAGCTCACGATAAATACCGCATCACATTCACCGACAGTTTAAACATTTATCATATCAAGCATTTAAACAAATCATACAAGAATGTAAAACATATAATATGTGATTTTTTAGTTTAGTTTAGTTTATATTGACGTCGCACTAGAAGCAATACGAGGGCTATTGGCTACGGACCTCGTAATTTTGAACCACGGTCAAGGGACGAGGACGACGCCTGAGCTGGCACCCCCTCTCCTAACATCCACACCACACCAACGGGAGATATAATATGTGAATCACATTGCTTGAACCAGAATACATCAAGAGCCTCATTTAGCGTTTCCTCGTTTAATGCTGATTCGATATGACGCTGTCATTTTGTTTCCTTAAATTTTATTTTATATTCTTTGCCGTTTGATATGTTTCTAATCAGTTTCATTATTTACGTTCACGCACAACTGCAAAATGCAGTCCCCGACCATTTTTCAAATAAAGTGTTTAATGTATGGGATTTGTTTGATATAATTTGATTTCTTCCAACCGATTCAAAATAGTGAATTGCAGTCGCCTCATCTTTGATGTATTAATATTAAGAATAGTTCAATAGGTAAAGGTTTAGTTTATTTTCAATTTACAGCAGCAATAATTACATTTACAAAAACATTCAATTTAATGATTAATCGTTTGCTTTACTTTTCATATCTGAGAAGAATATTAGTGTACAAGTCAATATTTTATTGTCTGCTTCGGTTCTAATATTTAATTTCAGAATTTGGCTTTTGTTGCATAATTGTCCGTTTTCATTATTTTTGCTGTCTAAAGTTGGCTTTGTTTTTGTTCGGTTGAAGCTTTAAAGTGTTAATTGGTCAGAGAAGATCGCAAGGTAATATATATAAACCTTAGCACATTCGGAAGCTAAGTACGGTTTTTTGAAAGGGTAGAAGCCTTTTTGCTCGATATTCCATCAAACCAAACATTTTCAAAATTTTGCGAAGAGCAATTGTGGAGAGATGATAGTACATTATTTTTGTCCTTGTTCATTATTAATTAATTTATTACTCGAACCCAAAGAACGTATTAAAAACACTTTATAAAGAAGAAAAAAGAACGGTGTACATATGTGTAACGATTTCGAAATCTGTTATTGATTGATTCGCACATAGAAGCAATGCAAAGGCTA